>VWPW01015340.1:0-42406 GCA_013389825.1 Crypturellus undulatus
TTCAATCTTTGTAACTGTAGGAAAGAACGGAAAGATTAAAACTCCGAGAGATTTCTCTCAGAGTTATCTCTCTTCCTGATTTTCCTAAGGTTGCCTGCCTTTTCTGGATTTGTTTCTTTATAGGCTCCTCTTCCAGCTTGCAAACACAGCCCAACGAACTCTTGGAGCAAAAGCAGAGATCCTGGTAGTTTAGCTGTCGCTGCAAGACTTAGGCTAAGGCAATGACATTAGGAAAAAAAAAAGACATCAGTAGACTTTGTCTGCACATCAAGGTCATGACATTACTGCTCAATAGTAAAGAGTGTTCTGGTAAATTTGCTTCCTTGCCATTACTAACAAATAACCTTACCAGGGCTTCTTCAATGAGATTTCTCTCAGGATGCAGAAGGTGGATGAGGAAATATTAATAAAGAGGAGAAGCTAAAAATATTTACAACTATAATACATTGGAAGTGTCCCAACTGCTTGAAACATGTGATATATATATGTAAATATATAGTATATATATTGCCTACCATGAGTGAATATTGTGTTAATTATTTCTGTTTGAACCTATTTGCTTGAAACAAGGCTATGTTTTCTTCAGTGCTTGCTGCTGAAGCTTCTGTCCTGCCCGTGCTTCACCAATACACTGTCTCACAGCAGTGAGCAGTTGCAGCCATCATCAGCCACCCTGCTTCCTGCACGGCCGCAGCCGTGTGGCAAGTGCCACAGCGGGCCCCTGCCATCTCCAAGCACTGCTGCTTTAGGACCGTAGTTCTCAACCTTTGAAGCTGTAGATTCCTAGAAGTGTTCTACTGGTGCTGTGGATTTCTGCTTTGCAAATTAAACTTACTGCCAAGAGCCTTTCTTTCTTTCTTTGTGATATTTCATGAACCTGTTAGAATTGGTCTGTTGGTCCCAGGAGTTTTCCGAACAGACATTGAATGGTCCAGCTTTACAAAAAGGGATTTACTTTTGTACCTTTTTTATTTTTCTCCCACTTTTGCAAAATGGCATTTGGCAAATAATCACTTGCTCAAGTCTTTGACTTTTC
Organism: Crypturellus undulatus; assembly: GCA_013389825.1. Classification (NCBI taxonomy): domain Eukaryota; kingdom Metazoa; phylum Chordata; class Aves; order Tinamiformes; family Tinamidae; genus Crypturellus; species Crypturellus undulatus. Next base: position 1,037 of record VWPW01015340.1, read on the forward strand.
CCATATATTTCTTTCCAGTTCCCAGAGGTTTGAGTAGTCCAGGCCTGTATCCAGAGATGGGACACTCCTCTGAAGACTCTCCTCTGAAGCAACGTCTGAACTCACACAGCAGTCCCTTCTAGTGATAAATGTTTTTTGTTGAGGTCGTCTGCAGAGCAGGGAAGAGGTAAGCAGAAAACCAAGATTTCTTTGTGGATGGGTATAAGCCCACATTTATGCAGGATGGGAACATCTTCTTATGCTTTCCTTTTCTGAGTTCTCTTCCCTGTGTCCTAAGATGCTAATCAGAGCAGCTGCCTCACTGCCTCAGTCCTTGCATTCATGTTTAGTGCTTACTGGATCTTAAGTCACTTCATACAATACGTAAGCATGAATTTGTCTCTACTGACTTCTGTAGTTTGTCTTTCACAGGAAATAAATGGAGCTTGTAATTTTTAAGAGGCTGTTTTAAATTCTGAGCTTTGTCCCTGAAGGTTAAAGATCTAAAGGACTGGATAATAATAGAAAAACAGCACTAAAATGCTCCTTGTTCAGTCAAAGTGAGCCAGATAAATATTTTACTCTGAAACTAGAAGTAAAGTTTGTACACAGAAACATACATCACAGTTTAATTACCCTGACTGAGTCCATACATTAGGTTATTAATTTCCTGAGAAATGCAAACCTGTTTGGAGGGTGCTACCTCCTGGTCACATTGCTGCACAATCAGGAGCAGCTTTGCACCCGGCCTGCCTCAAAAGCTAGTCTGTGGTTATAACCATGCCACCAAGGTGAAGTGCTAATGTCTTAAGCAAATGCTCTGCTGGTTGAGTAGATATGTGATCTCTTGCTTAGTCAGTTCAGAAAGCAGCAGAGCGTAGTGCCTAATATATCCACATGTCACAGATAGACATGCTAATGTGTCCTTCTAACAGGAGCTACTCATGTTCTAGCTGAAGGAAAGGGCTTCTGGTTCTTGTTGGGTAGTTCCTTTGCAATATAACTTCATTAGTAGGTCCAGCTGCTATATGTTCCTAAAAATTTACTGTAGGGATCAGGAAACATCAGTGGAAGAAAATTAATCTTATCTTTAACATTTTCTCTAACCCTTCCTTTTTAGAAAACCTTTTTGCTTTTTATAGCCTTGTGTATGGAGAGATTAGTACAGTATGGAGACATCTGCATATTAGGAGTTCAGATTCAAGCTACAAATCATATTGCCCCCCAATTTGCAATGAAGGAGGGCTTTTCTGTATTTTTTATTGTGTAGATTTTATTCTGTATTTTTTTTTCTGTATTTCTGTATTTTTTGTTTTTTTTTTTTAATTATTCTAAAAATGTATTTGTCTCAATAGAGCCTAATCACCAGAGATTTAACTCTTATCTTGCTTGATCTGAACTTTTTTGTCCCCTACCTTCCTTTTCTGTAGTAGTGTCTGCACTAGAAAACTAATTCAATTTATTCTGCCTTCTGTCTCCTCTCAGTTCTTTTTCAGCCTCACAGACACTCTCAAACAGGCAAAGACTGTTTGTTCCCAAAGGTTATATAACAGGACCTGGAACATAACACGGTGATAATATAGAGTGAGAATGATGAGTTAATTTCCAAATGGGATGTCTCTTGGGTCAAGTGATGGAGTGATTAAGTAAGAATTGTATTCATTTCATGGTTTTAGAACAGTGGTAACATACCTTGTCCTTAACTGTTTCTTTATTCTGAATTTTCAGAGTGTTTAATGTTTACTCCTATTCCCCTCCTTGCAGTGCTTCATAGCACAAATTTGAGAGATTTTATTTCAAGTTGGTTCAAGTGGTGCTCTTGAAATCTTAAAATTAAGAAGAGCAAAGTCAATAAAAGACAAGTCTAAAGATCCACAAAAACAGCAGTTGTTATTGTAGCAGTTTGTGTTTCTTGCACTCTTTAATTACCCTCCATAATCATAATTATGGTGTTTTTTATTTGTACGTGTTATTTATTGAGTCTGTTTTAGGCAGATGAAGGAGGCTTTGTGATTTGGAGAATAATGTGGAAATTAATTCTGATGCTTTTTTGGACACTGTTTTTCTCAGTACTTACTGTTTAATCTTAGCTCTTAGACTGTTTTTGTAACTGAACAAAACATCACAACATTCCTTTCTTTTCCCCTTCTCATGTATTATGGTGAAATTTTGATTACTCAAATGAATATCAACAGAGCAAGGTTTGTCCTATGGCAGGATATTCTTTCCATTTCCTTTAGAGCGTCTGACTCAGCTTCCATTCAGAGAACTTCAGATTCAACCTCCGATAAATGGAAGGATGCTGCTGCTCTGAACTAGAGCAACTCAGAGTAGCCGAATAAGATTTAAATATATGTAATTCATATTCCCTTAAATGTTTTTGTCAAGTAGCATATTTATCTTTCCTCCTTAAAAAAAACATGTCTTTGCTGCATTCAGAAGGAAATGCTATTAGAATTCCATTTCTCTGCATACTGCTTGATAACAGAAATGATAACAAAGTGATAATGATAACGGAAAAAGGAAAGAATGCCTGTATCAATTTCCAGAAACCAAATACTGGCAAAACTTCCAGGGACCAGAATCATTTGCTAGACACTTATCTCTGCTGAAGGCCAAGGATAAGGCGAAACAACAAGGTTTCATCACTGTGGTGTGACAAATATTACTGTCTCCCTCTCTAATTTATACTTGCTATTCAAGCATACACAGATGGTTAATTTGGAGGTAGAGAACAGATTGCCTTGGAAAGAAGTTTAATCCCTGCTGTGATATAGCCTTTCAAACATTTTCCTTGAAATAGCCATAGGTTTATGATCTTTTAATTAGGAAGTGTGAATATTTAATGGTAGGGATGGAGAGAATCTATCCAGACCATTTGCAAAAAAAGCTAAAACATGTGGCATATGTCTTTTTTGCTCTTCAGCTCTTTAGGGACTGTTGGCATGTGACAAAGATTAGAATGGCCTTTAAGTTGTGCTCACTGATACTCTTACCAAGAGGTGGGCACGGGACAGAATATCTTTTGGTTTGTAAAACTATTTAAGATCATGATTTGCGGAGCATAATCTGAACAGAGAGTCTGTGAAACAATCTGCAGAATAGTGGAAGAGCAAAAGAAAATAATGGATTTGATCTATTGCATGTGTGCTTATCTTTTTCTCTTTGAATGTTCAGTTGATAACCTGGAAACGTTCATCAGTTCTGAAAGGTTCATACGTGCATATTAGCATAGTTGCTTCCTATTTAGTCAGGGACAAGAAAGAGCAACGTAGTCAATAGTTTTGACAATATGACAACAGTCAGATGAACACTCACAAACCACAAGCAGTGGGAGAAGTGCTTATATAAGCTCCTCAGAAAGGACTTACAGCTGTAGAACACCTACTTCAGCCACTTGCTGGCCTGGGAGAGCATCTGTCTTAGAAATGCTGATTTTGAGTCAAGTTGTAGCAACGTTTCATAGTGTATAGGTAGGGAAGCACTAGATGAAACAAGCACATAAGTGCATGGTCGGTTTTGTTCCAAATCTTTCTGGCTGAACTCCTGGCATTGACTTTTGAAAACACTGAGCTGCAATTTGCAGCTCCAAATTTGACAAGAAACTCAGCCACTTACTTGCCAATACTTAGGACCTTAGTATCTGTGTAATTTAGACTCAATCTAGGACCAAGCTGAGTGTCTGTGATACAGGCTTAGTTGCATGTCCAGACCTTGGGGTGTCAAGTTCACTTCTAAATGATTTTAACCATCTGTCCTGGCTATAGACAGTTGCAGAAAAAATCTTCAATGGCTGATTTTCACAATACACTCCATTTGTTAAATTACCAGAGTTGATGGTATGTGGTTTTAATGTGAATTAATTATTAAACATCCTGGCAAGAGCCTGAAGAATTTGCAGTTCCGAGAGCCCAGTGGCAAAGGCTGAAGGAATTCTCATGGACCTGTGAGGGGAAAATAGCTATTGCAAATGAAAACAGGAAATGCCAGATCCCTGGAATGTGACCTTTTACGCAGTGGGAATACTTGTTTGCAGAGCATGAAGTCTATTAGCACACACGGAAGAGGTAGGTGCAGTGACATCCGTGGAAGGGCATGTGTTCCAAGTCAGTCAGAACTGCTCAGCAGTGATGGATCAAAATGAAAATTCAGACAGTTAGGTCGAAACATTAGGAAACTGCAAGCTTTTCCCAAGCTTGAAAACTAAAGATTACAGCCATCTGGGAGTTGAAATGTATTTTCCTTCAGGCTTTTTCTGGTAAGGCATCCTGAAGTCAAGATTGTTTTTTAGACACAGGTGGCACCTATTTTTTCCCTGCCTCCCTGTTCACAGGTAGACCTCTCCCTCCTCTATCAGATAGCTGCCTTCTTTCTCTCCCACGGTTTGTCATTTTGGCAGGGACGGTCATTGCTGAGGACAGCAAGGTGGGTTACTCAACACTCCCATAGCTACCGTTCTTCTGGAGAGGAAAGAGATTCAAGCACGTTCAAAATATATTTTATTAATCCCTTAAGAGGCTGTGCATCTTATAAATGGTGGCTCTGATTTGGGTCCATTAGTGTTAGAAGCATTGTTTTATGAATGAAAATTTAAATTATGTTGTTTGATATTTCTTCTGAATGATGACACACTTTTTAATATTATTAATCCTGCCTTTGATTATTTATTTTGTGGGTTTAGTGAATCAGACAACTGTGCTAGAGTGCCATTACTTGTAGTTATTTGAGGTTAAGTTTCATGTCAGGCAGCTCCACTTTCTATTTTTTTGTTTCCTCAAAAGAAGTGCCAGGAAAGATGCATAATGAAGTGAATACATTGACTTTGAGAATCTAACTGAAACTAACTAACTGAAAAAAATCAACTAACTGAAAAAAAAATTGTACATATTTCTGTCAGAGAGGGAGAAGTATTAAATAGAAGCCCAGCCAAGTCCTTTTTGTATTTCACTTCAATGTGCTACCCAGGTATGCTCCATTCTGGCATACGATTTATTTCGGTCATTCCTGGTTCATTGCACAGGCAGTGTTGCAGCTAGAAAGCCTCACTAGATAAAACCCACAGGCAGCTTTACCTCTTCAAGCAGTTATTCCAGCTTGCGGTGATGGTTGTGGTAAGGAAGGTATATTTATAGAAAGCAAGCACAAGCCTTCCTGGCCTTTCTTTTTCTAGACAACACAAGCCGAACTCTTCTAGAGTCTCCTATTAGAGTGTTGTGGTCAACTACCTAGTGTAAATGGTGTTCATATACATTAAAATACAATGTCTATAGCACTGACTGAGAATTCATGGAAATAAAATGTAGTTTATGCAAAACATGGCAGAGAGTTATGGGATAAAGATGAAATGATATCTCTTCATCACTTCATTCTGAAACGAACAGCAAAATCTTTCTCTGCAGACTGGCTGTAACATAATATATTATCTCTTTTTATGGCTGGAAATCTGCTGATCTCTTTCTTTTTTACAATGAAACCTCAGCAGAGGTGCCACCTACTCAGCAGATTCACAAGTCCAGATCAGATAAATCTACAAACTCAGATGCTTATCAATAATTTGTCCAAATTTAGCAACACTATTTAGATCAAAAAACAGTAGGAACTCTTGTGGGAACAAGTTCTTCCACAAATTTCAAGTAGTTTCCAGTTCCAGACAAGTTAGGATGCCCATGAAACAAGGCATACTTTAATCATTAAGTCACAGGGCCAGGGCTATACCTATTGCTTTGCCACTCACTAGCTAACAGTACAAGAATTTGGGCATGACACAAATCTGCATTCACCATGGTCTCTAAACCTGTTGTCTAAGTAATGTAAAGAAGAAGGCTGCTGAATATATGCACATCTGGTAAGCATTAACCTGATAGGACATTCTCATTTAAGGCTGCTAATCATGAGATACACAATCATGAGCAGTTCTGCACCAAATTGTTCATATCCGTCTGAATTCCCAATACCCCCTGTTGCCATACACCTTTGTCAGGATACAATCTGGGAAAAAAACCCACTGAGAGTAATATGCTCTTCATTGTTGTTCCCAATAAGATTAACAAGATTGAGGTGTTATCTCAAGACATCGAATTTCCTGAAACAAGGAAGTTGAAGGAAACAGGAAAAAAATAATTCCAAACAACTGCAAAAATGCCTCCACATACATTTGTAGAAGGGTTCCTCACAGAGCCATTCTCCAAGCAGACTGGGGCTGTCCATCTGATGAACAGGGCCTCACACATCATCGCAGCGGCCTCCCACACCGTTAGCATGGGTAAACAGACTTGAAGGAAAACGAACAACTATATTGCCATGACAGACCACCATGGTAAAATAGCACTAGTGAATGCTTTTATATATCCCTGCTGAAGATTTCCTCTTCATAGGCTGCCCGGATGACTTCAAAAATGCTTGCATACATCCCTGCGTAGGGATATAGCTAAGGCCCAACGCGGCAGGCTCTCTAGCTTGAGGCAGCGATGCATGCCCTAAATCCCACCCTGCCATTCAAGACAAATTCTCATTGTGACGGGCAGGCAGCAGATCTTGCAGAAAGCAAAATCAGCCACCACAGAACTGGCCAGATAATTTAAACAACCATTGTGCGTAGTCAGCTTTTGTGGTTTAGCTGACTTGCATCTATATAAACAGAGAGAGCTTGAAACAGTGCTCTTTTACACTGATGTAAATCAGCACTGGCTCCAATGAAATCAGCAGAACTATACATGTAAATCTCATGTGTGTGAAGAAAGAATCAAACACATTAAACACAAAGATGTGTATAGTTATGCAAACTTTTCTCTCTATGGGAAATCCTAAGCTTACTATTATTAGTAAGTTCCTTCTCAATTGTTATGCTTAGTTATAGTTATTACTGCTACTATTAAATACACCTATTTAAAGTAGAACATTCCTTGTTACCTTTGTGTTATACTTTTGTTACACTGGACCTGGTGGTTACTGGAAATTAGTTGAAGAACCTGTGCCCACAAAAATTCCTACTACTTTTTGGTATGGACAGTTTGGCTACATTTGGACAAGTTATTGATAAATATATGAGTTTGTGGTCTGGGAAAGTCTAGGAACAAGGAATAACTGGTATGATTAGAGCTCACTTGTAACTGGTCAGAGTTTTAAACTGGTCAGTGCTTTAAAACTTCTGCAAAGAAAAGCAGGTCATGTGCAGCTGCTCCCTTATCCACATGCTGACACCAGGACGGTAGTTCTGTTTAACGACTGTTTACAGCATATAAAGCTGAAACCAGGGATACATTGTACTAGAAGTTGTATCTGTATCTGTGTGTATGAAGAGATGCACCTTGCCTCAAACAGCTCATTAATTTAATAAGCAGAGGCACCTCTGTATTTTATATATAGGTAAGTGAGATAGCGAGCTCTGAAAATACTTGTTCAAGATCACAGTAGAAGTAGAGTTTGGAGCAGAATGTCAGTTTTGGGAGTCTAAAGCAGTATTTGAAAGACCAGGTCTGCGCTTATTTCACTCCATGATATGATCTAGTCTAGTCTTAAGGACAGGAGAAGTCTTTTTATCAATTGCAGTGTGGGCAACTGTCCTCGTGCAAAATTTCTTTTGGCTGATCTCAGCCTTTGGAAATCCTGCTAATAAAAACAAATATTCAGAAGTATGCAGTGGAGAGAAACTACAGTATGTACCTCCCTTTACTAGCACTTGTCTGATACTTGAAGTAAAGGAGGTCCCATTTTTGAAGGAGAGTTAGAAGCCAATCATTCAAATCCATGGAAGTTTTCCCATTCTCTCCAGCAATGTTGTTAAGAGCTGGACAGGGCTCAAAGAGAAGCAAGCAAAGAAATAACTCATATTTAAATAGTTCAAGAAAGACATTTGTATCTTCAAGAAAGAAGATAGAAGTATTTCTCAGCTCATCTTTATCCTCTGGCAAAATTTCTCAGACCTCTTTTTTAACGTAGAGAAACAGTTAATTAATGAAAGCTCTTGTCTTTCCTTCTAGTGATTTGGGTAAAACAATCTGGGATTGTCCATATTCTGCACATCGCCGCCCCTCCCTCAAGTCCTACTGACAAACCGGTTGCAGTTCACTCTAGCATCAGCCTAGAAGTGGCAGCAGCCGCAGTTACTGATCTCTGCTACCACGGTTCCAGTGCCTTCATGGGAGCAACTGGCACTTGGCCATAATGGGTAAAAAGAAAGAGGATTTACTGTTTTATCCATCTTTGCAGTTCCTCTCTTTCTGTATAGATGGTTTGTAGATATATCAAACAAAATTCAATCTACGGACTTCATTAAAAAACATCCAGATAAACAAGGCAGCTCATTAACCTGCAGTATGAGTCTGACCACTGCTACTCAAATCCCTAGGGTATTTAAGTTACCTCACTAGTATGTTAGCTAAATATAGGCTGTTACCAGTGAAATAGATGCCCAAAGATGTACCTAATATATCCATATTAGCATTCAGCTCCAGTATCAGCTGCCATAATTTGTCATTGAAAAAGAAAAGAAAGAGAACAGCAACCGACATATGTGCAGAGGAGATAAAAAGAGTGAGTGGGCTTGTGGGGGGAGGAAGGACGTGTATATAAATATATATATCTGTATACACACACACACGCATATATATGTATCTTAACTATGCTAGGAAGAAGGAACAGGAGGTGGAGAATGACATGTCCTGTTGTTCCCTGTCAGGAGAACAAGATCCTGGAATACTGCCACGCAGCTATGTGAGTCCCGAGCCAGTGCTTCCAATGTTTACCACCTCTCCCCACCTCTCAGTTATTTTCCACTTTATCACACCTAGAATTATGTCAGCAACAAGATTGTCACAATGTGTGGGGTGTCTTTTGATAAGCGTAGAAATGGCTTCTTATATGAACCTTGTTAGGTAAGCATGGCCACAGCTCTGGTGTTTCAGTTAACAGGTTGTGCAGACATGGAGGCGAAGAAGGAGAGTGGATGTTCTTTAGCTGCCTAGTTTTCTTCCAAATGATTTATTTTTCCAAGCTTGTACCGTAGTGACTTTAGTAGGAAGCATATGACCGTGCTAAACCAGTCTGGAGAAGAGTAGTTATCTTCAAGAGAAGGAAATATAGACATAGTGGTACATGAGCAGCAAGTAGGTCAGGAGAATTTATTAAAAGAAAACAAACAAAAAAAGGCCAGAAAACTCAGGGCAGATATACTGGGAAACAAGGAGAGTCAGCATCAGAGACCTTTATTTGTAGTTATTATTTGTAGCTATCATTTCTAGTTACTATGAAGGCACAGTTAACCACAGGTGACCGTATTTAGAGTTGCATGGGTCACGGTGGTTTGGGGAAGCAGGTGACACGTCCCGGAGCTGCGCGGTGGCCTGTCACCCCGGCCGGGCCGGGCACGGATGTGCACGGAGCATGGCTCCAGCTTCGGATTTACGGTCCTACAGAGGCTCGGTATCCACCACCTCCACGGCTCGCAACTGGCTGCCTTTATAAGTGCACTTTCATATCACAGGAATAAAAGAAAAAGAGAAAAATATCCCAGAGACTTCCAATCAATCAGTATGCTTTACCTGCGTTCACACTCCACTTGCAAATCACTTGAAAAGAACATAAACAGGTATTGTCTCAGAATTTTTTACTTTAAGCTATTTCTACTTTGATTATAAATCTGCATTAGTGATCTATTTGTATGTTCATCCCATCGCCTCAAACCAGTGATACAGACCCAGCTAGACCACTTTCACAGCTGCAATTTCAAAGAATAGGTCATAAAGTTAATTGAAAACATTATTTTGAGCAGTATATTTATTCAAGAGAACTCAAAGCAGTCAGCGGTATCTGTCTTTCCCAGGAAGATTGCTGCCTGTTTCGATACGACTGGACACAACGTGTGTTTAACGTTTGGAGTCCAGCTACATTCTCATCAAGTACAAACTCAATATTAGTGCAAGAGTTGGGAACCTGGTGTTTAAACTCTGGCTTAAGCCGCCCTTTTGGTGTGAATGGTGTTATTTAAGAATCACAGATCATTATTTTGTAGCAGCAGTGACAAATGTAACACTAAATGTAGCTGCAGTGGTAAGCAAATAATGGCCAAAGCAGCCAGCAGGGGTGATTTTTGGAGCGCTTTGTTCTTGCTGGTGAATAGACCCATGCGGCTCAGCCTGTTCCCGTTAGCTTTATTTTTCTTTTCTGCAGATTCTCAGTTTAGCAAGCACATTCTGTTTTCCCTGAGTGTGGCTGTTGCCCACAGATGTAACACCTACTTGTAAATCCTTGATCTCCTGACGGCTCTTTTAGAGGAGCCTAAGGAAAATGAGCAAGGAAGCCCCGGAGCCCCCACAGGGACACCAGGATGTATTTCTTAAAGTGCTTCTCCGTGCGTAGGTCAGCGTCACTTTCCTGGAGCAGTGCTAGCAATAGCCTGTCTGCAGAAGCTCAAAAGAGAGGCGTTGCTGCAAGGTCTCTCTCAGCTGCTGGGTGGCAGCTTTGCAGGAGAGAGAGGAAGGTTAGTGCTGTGTGCTGGAGCATCCTCACTCCCTCGGGGAGTCTCACATAGAGCATTTTTAGGTTCTCACAGCCACTATGCTGCCTTCGGCTCAGAGCCAAGGCTGTAGGCACCTGTGTATAAGCACCAGTCCCTGGGTATCCCTAGAAGAGGACAACATAGGTCTGCTACGTCCCACACGTCTATGCAACTCCCACACGTCTCTCGTGCTTCTGCAGGCACAAGCCAGTAGGGAATCCTGAACCCCAAGGGACCAAGATACATGCACAGCTGTTGCATGCTCACATGTCTGCACTTTGTGCTCTTCTTTTTTTCCCTAATCAGCTTTCAACCACAAAGCTGTTTTATTGATCTGTATGCAAATTCTGGCTCACCGACATTTCACGCTTGTCAAGCAGAGCATGAATTGCAGGGAAAAGCTGTTTGAAAATGTTTTCCTTTACTTCATGCTTCAGTAATCAGTCTTGTAGAAGTGGCAGCGAAATGCAAGCATTAGCTTGATTGAAATAAGTGAGAAAAAGTGGACCTTGTGTTAAATGCTATGTTAATTTTTGTTCTACTGTGATTCCAGCTAAAAACCTGAGGATACTGAAGCTACTGTTTTCAGTTAGCTGTTGTTAGTGCTATACATTTAGGCTGAATCGTCCTTACTTTCTGTCCTTTATATACTTGTGGTGTTTTATGGCGTTTGGGGCACATGATCTCCTAGCACTGAATAGGGAAGTGCTGGAATTTCCTCTCTCAGAGCTGTATGATTTTTAACCAGTGCAGCAATATTTTGCAATAGCAGCATCTATTGGAAATACTCTAAAGAGGGTGCTCCCAGAGACTACTACTCTACAGCTAAAGCAACTGACAGTGCAAAGTGCTTATATGCTTATAAAAACTGCCAGAGATTTTATTCTATTATTTACTAAATAGAGGAAAATTGCATTGCTTTGCAAGATAACGCTGGGGCCATTCTGCCAGCCTCAGGTTTTATGTCAGAATTAGCTATTTATAGCCCCGAATTTGGAGAGGTTTAGAGGCCAGCTGTATTTTGCATGTAGTAAGTGGAGTGCCTGTCTTTGAACTTAAGATTGCTGCTATCTCCTTGCCAATATTTGCATTTTGCAGTAATTTTAAGGAAATTAAAAAAAAAAAAAAAAAAAACAGAATTGGAAGAAAACTCAGAAAGAAACTCCTCCAAGAGTCACGTCTGCCAGTCTTGGGGCAGCAGTCCTCTTAGGAGGCTGTGGGAAGGCGTGGCGGCTGGCTGGTTCCCAGCAGAGGGAGGGAATGAAGGCTGCTGGAGTCGAGGGAAGCCTTGGCACCTCGTGCACAGGGCACGTGAGGCAGGACAGCTCCAAGGGCCCTTGCGTGCAACTACCTGGCCGGGCTTTGCCTTCGGCGCCAGGGTGTACACATTCCCTATCTTGCAGCCGGGCCTTATCTCTCCGTGGGGAGTCCGCGGGAGTGGAGCAGAGCGGTGCCCTGTCCTTTGCCTTCTCTCCAAGCTCCACAGCACACAAATCCCATGCAGTTACTTTGTCAGGCAATATGTGGGTTTTTTTTTTTGACTCAAGAGGTGAATTAGTTTGTGGTCTAAGTAGGAAAGTGGGACTCAGCTGCCTCTACTGTAGCTTTCTAGAGAGTACATTTACTAATTTGCTTTAAATCAGACACAGCGTTTCACTAAAATAAGGAATAAGGACTTCCCTATTGAAAGTCCTATACAAGGACAAAATTTGTATGTATACAGTTTCTTGCTGGCAGCGGGCAAGCAATCCTTTCTGTAAACAGAGGAAATGTCAAGAATCATGAAGTAATACATTCTCGAGAGCCTTCTTTAAAAAATGGCAAAATGCCACAAACTTTGGGCTATTCCCAGTAATGTTTTACACAGGAGCTGTACCCATATTACGCGTGGGCTCCTCTGCTCAGAAGTTTAAGCTGACATGACAAAGAGAGAAATTGCTGGTGCTTGTGAGCTGCTCTTCCTCAGTTTGATAGGTCCGAGAAGCGCTGACTCCGCAGAGCAAGCAGCTTCATCTGCAGGAGCGTTTTCTTGCTAGGGCATTTACTGCCCTGAACGGGTGTCCTACCTGCAACATAACTGCCTGAGAGGGTCCATGTGCCCTGGTAAATTCAGAAAAAAATATTATTGTTTGGAGACATTCCAATCAATGCTCTTTAGTAGCACTTTTGTAGAGTGCTGATAGTTTTTCATATACTCACTTATTCCAGGCTGTGGAAATCAGGCCAAAGTGTGGTTTTACTTTGGTGGCACTAAATCAAGCGGTGTGCCAGTTTCGCCTTTGGCAAGTGTTCATGGCCAGTTACAAAATATTGAAAAACACATTGTCCGGTCTGTCACATTTTCCATATACATATAGTTTTCATCTTAATTGCATTTTTATGGGAATTGCTTAATTTATTTCTTTTACAGTCCAGAGATGAAAAGTGGCAGAGATGGGGGACAAATACATAATGTAGGAGTCTCCAGAAAAAAATGCACTTTTGTACATTTTGAAAAAAACTTTTGTACATTTTGAAAAAAACAAATACTTCTACAGCAATAGCAAAATCTCTGGAAGATGAAAAGGAATAAACATACTACTCAATTTCTCTGCTCTTAATTCTAACGCTCAGTCACTTTTAATTTTAAATTGAAGGAAACTAAAATCCAGGAATGCTTCTATAAGAGCACCCAACCAGAAACCACCATCATTGCGCTGCATTAGTATTTTCACAAAAGAAAAAGCTGTCTTTATAAATATGGCACTCCTTCTGTCCCCCAGGGGCAGAGGAACAGAAAAGAAAATGTTTTTTATTTCTTTTTATTTTTTATCACAGCGACTAGCAGGGAAAGGAGAGTCTGAAACAGATGCTACTTCTAGCAGCTATCGGAGTACTTCAGTGTTAGAGACACGATTTGATGGACCAAGTTTCTTTTAACAGACAAAAAAGTGACAGGCCTCATGGGGCAGACACTAAGGGGTGAACAGAGGGAAACGCGAGGCCAAGCGGGCCACGCTGCAGGACTGTGTTATTCCAGCTGTATTCCAGTAACTCTGCTGAAACAAATTACTCCATATCCAGAAGTCATCATTACTGATTTCCAGATTACAAGTAGTTAAATGAACTTTGCATTGCTGAATCAAGCCAATGCATTCTGCTTTTTAATTTGTGTGTGTGTGGTTTTATTTGGCTAAAAGGTGTAACTGGCACTCCTACTAGAGCATGTTTGTCTTCATAAAGGAAAACACTAGAGGTTGCAAGTCAAGTTTTGAGATAAGAAGAATATTATCACCAAATAAGCTGTTTTCTATTTAGTGAACAGCAATCTAGAAGAGACTGAAACAATATAAGGAAAAAAAAATGAGAAGCAGGAAAGATTTCTGCTGTCATAAAAACAGTCCAAGTATCTACATGGTTATTTCTGAATATTTACCTTCAAACTGTATATGAATAGGTTATACCTTATAGGAAACATCCTTTCTTCTCTCCAAAACTTGTAACCATTTTTTTAAAATTTCTGCTTTAACATTTTTCTCCTTTAACTGAGGCACCAATGTACTGCAACAGAATTTTTAATGCATCACACCTTTTCATGGCAAATTTGAATTGCACTTCTTTCTAAGATGTTTTATAAATAATACTTTTTAAAATACATAGAGAGCGAATTATTATGAAGGCACCATACTGTAGGAGGAACAGAAGGCCAGGAGACAAACTGCAGCATGCCTTGCAACTCCTTTGGTCTGTAGTTTGCAAAGTGTTAGAGATTCACAGCTCCAAATCAATGGGTTCCCTGCAGAAGGAGGTAAGTGAAGGGAGAAGTTATGCCAAAGTCCATCTTATAACAGCTTCACTCTCAGACAGGTTTAAGGTTATTTGATTATAATCTTCAAACAGCTGTGAACAAAACTGTAGTGCAGAGAAGGCTTCTAAATCGCTCAGGAATCCAGAAGGATTTTTGAGAAGTGCTTTAAGACAAACTGCAGGACTAACCGTCAAGTCGTAAAGTCAAAGTGGGAATCCAAAAATGCAGGGACTGACTCACAATCCTCTTAAGCAAATACAGCTGCTGTAAAAATAAGCGGCAGCAACCGTGCCCACATGCTCTGTTCCAGCTCCGTCTCGGGCCTGGCTCCCTGTGACCTCCCTGCTGGATCCTTGTTACTGCTCAGCACAACCCACTCCCCAGCGCTCCCCTTCTTTCCCAAGGAGAGAAGGAAAGTGGGGAGCTCAGGCAGTGCAGAGGTCTTTCCTAATGTCCCAGAACACTTCCCTGGAAATTAGCCTGGCAGCTAAATCAGCAGTTTTCCCATGTCCACGTGGAGTTCCTATTATATCAGCACCAGTTCTATGCACTTCACTACAAATCTGTAGGACGCTGCTTGTGAGATACATTTATTGTTGCCTCTAGGAATGTGCCTTCATACGGGCTAGCGCAGCGCTAGCCGCAGAGCGGCTGTGATTTGGATTTGTGTTGCCGAGTGCTGCTGTAATAGAAGCACACCTAATCCTTTCTGGGCAGAGGCTTTCTTGCAGTACGAGAGAAAGTTTTACAGTTATGAATATAAAGTATGCACACTTCACTTCTCTCCATCTAAGACCTCCTGGAGGAAGTTCAATAATTTTCTAAATAAAGTTTAACTCACTGCAGCTGCATATTTCCCTTCAGATCCTTATATCTTGCCTCCTCTGCACGCTAGCTAACAAACGATGAAATCCCACTTGTGAATCGGCTGCAGGCATGTGTGGCACTAATGGCTTGCAGGCGTTTTTTTTGGAGCAGGGGTTTCAGCTGTGCTGAAGTCATGCTTCATCCAGCTTAATGTTCAAAACAAATAAATTTGAAACATACAGTTGTGCAGGTTTAGCCAAAAGGAAAAAAAAAAAGGAGAAGAAATGTTTGAAGTACTGTAGCTGGTAAATGCAGTGGAAAATTTAAAAGGCTTTTTAAAGGAAAGTACAATCTTAGTACGTCTCTGACACTAACATTAAATGCTAACTGGCGACACAGTCTTCCCTTGCATGGTCTGTGGCCAGCTGTGCTTTTGAGAAGGAACAGTTAATACATTTGTGATGGCAGAGTGCAAGAACTGACAGTGTGCATTGTGTCAGGGAGCAAGGGCTTGAATCTCATGCGTCTTCAGACCAAAACGTATAAGAAAAAAAAAGAAGAAAAACAGTCTTGAAATTATTTTTCTTCAGATGCTTAAGTGGGAAACAAGAACAGAGGCTTCTTTGTGCCGTGGGATCCGTTCCTTTGGTAGCTGCCCAGCCACAAGGGCTCACATTCACACCAACCCTCTGTATGTGACAAGCACCATCTTGGCCAGCAGAGCAGAGTCACAGCCAGGGCTGCTCTAGCCGGGGCTCCACCAGCCTCTTATCTTCTGCAAGACAAGCACAGAGGGCACCCGGAGTATACGCACGATAGCTGCTTATCTTGGCAAGGACAATTGTGGCACATAAAGGCCAGGGCCTGGTGAGGAATCTGGATAGGAGACTTCTCAGGCAGGATGTCCTTGGGGGATACCTTAGGAATGAAAATGGTATGATATCAGAACTATTTCTGATACTCGGTGCTTGGCTGTAAAGGGGAAGTGCTGTATCAAAAGTATGCATTCTGTATATATTACATTATTTCATCTAAAAAGACTCAATCATGCCGACAGACATATTTCATAGCAGATCAATGTAGCGATCTGTTCCCTTCACCGCTTTCTTCATGCTTTTTCTCCCATTTCTTCGTGTTATGCTTCATTGCCAATGTTCCCCAGTTCTCTGACTGGCTCCTGCCCAGGCACCAGCCCAGGAACAAACTGTGGGTGCGAGGCCATAGATAGGAAGCTGCCAGGAAAATCTCTCTCAGACTGTCGCAGTAGCTATAACACAGGGGGACTGCACTCCTGTGCAGGTCTTCTGAATCCACTCTAGTAATCCCCAATACATTTCCAACTTTTTAGATATAGTTCCATTTCCTTAAATAGTGGAAGTTTTTGCATAGCCTGATTTTTAGTTATTTTCTTAGGAGAATCATTGTTACCAGCTTTTTTCTTCCTACCTGAGAGTGTTTGTTATTGATAGATCAAGTAGGCAGTGCATTATCAGCCTCCCTTAGAACCTTGCATTTCTTCAGACCTTCAGCTTCCTTTTTCACCTATTTTTAAACTGGCTGGTTTACAGTTAGTGGAAGAACTCAGCAGGAGTTTAAATAAACATTTCTCAGGATAAAATATTTTCCCATCTGTCTGCACACTCTTGCTGGGGTGTGCATTCCTTTACCCGCACTGTCGGCATACTGCAGGAGATCTGGCTTTCTATTGTGTTGTACCTCCTGGGACATCCTGATCAGGACTAAGCAAGAGAAAAGTCTAATACTTAAGCAGCTCCTATCTCCTTATTCCCATCCTTCTGCTTCTACCTTACCTGTGTTGGTGCAGCTGTTTGTACAATCATGCTATTAACTGATCAGTGTTAAAAATAACTGGGTTTACCAATTTATTTTTAACTTGGGTCAGTTAGTTGACCTATTTTAACCTGCAGCCCATAAGCAATTACCTGCAAAACTGAAAGCTGACATGAGGCAGGGACAGCTGAAAGGCAAAACATGAAGGAGGGAAGGATCAATTTAGTCTGATTTTCTACTGAACAAAAAGTTCATCCACTTAGAGGCTGAACACAAAGCAGAGCCATTTTGGTGGGGTAGTACCTGCTCTCCCTTCGGTAGGTGTAAATGCCACTTTAGCTTCTGCATGTGCGTTGCACTTCTGTACTGCAGTGAATAATCAATCAGATTTGCAATGCATTATTTTTGAGTAAAGGTGGATCTGTGTCTGAAGGGGCTCCCAGTGCAACGATTATTGAGATTATGAGCACAGTGCGGGTTATCCTGAAGCAAACCAGGAGAGAATATTCTGAACAAAAGCTGCCCTGTAGTAGTTTCCCCTCTGCATGCTCTTGCACAGTAATCCAAGCTAACATACTTCCCAACTAAAGGAGGAATAAGCTCTCTCTGTATAATGACAGGTAAGAGTATGCCATAAGCAATTTTCACGGTGTAGTTGATTTACTATAAATTCACACAGTAACTTATCTTACAATAAGCTATTCATGTGCCATTTACCCTCACTGAGCAGCAGGCCCTATAGCCTGGAGGCATCTCTATGCATGAAGGTCATTTTAGACTATGCCAGTGTGTGAAAATAAAGCAGAATAGCTACATCACATTGATTTCACAGGTCCCTCTCATTCCCAATAAGTATGTTTCTCTTGTTGTTCACTGACAAATGAATTAAGGTAGGCCAGGACATTCCTATTGCTCATAAAGGATCCCAGAACAGATCTGTTCTGAATTGCTATTTAAAATTACTCTTTTGGGGAAATAGCCTAAGTCTAAGGAGCTACCATGCTTTCCAAGCTTGTGAGTATATTGTCATATCACACTTCAGAAGGAAGATAAGAGAGAGTCTTCAGCCCTGAGCCTGCTAGCTGTCTAGGAATATTTGGAGAAAAGAGAAAATGAGAAGGATCTGTCCCCATAAAGCTGCTCTTTTCACATATTAGCTGAATATAGATAGGCACTGAAAATGTTAATTCACTGCTGAGATTTAAGGCAGGCATAAACCATAAACATTGGGATACAACAGTGGTCTGACTTGAAATTCAAGACTGCTTCTTTTTCTCTGTCACTGACCACAGCTGTCACTTCAACTATAGATTGCTAAATAAACACTCTCTCTTTTTCTTATTTAAAATCAAAAGCTTAATTGCTGTTCAATCTTATCTGCTAATTCCTTTGGGAAATACTATAAAGTTTTGGTCACAAACATTGTTTACTTTGCTCCCTGATTAAAAATTAAAAAATATATATTTAATATTGAGACTACATGCTCATTAAGAGCACTTTTTTTCATGAAGAAGTGAGTGCTTAAGCACAGGCCTCACAAGAACATAATCACAAATAAGAAATCTGCCATTGTAGAAAGACAGTATTTTTAGCATGGCTTTTCGCAGCTAAGAACATCATGTCCTGTGCTCCTGTCCTCTCACATTGAAAGGAGATGGGGAACACAATTCACTGCAATTATTTCATGATTATCCTGGGCATGTATTGTTAAACTTCTTAGATTCTTGGGTTAAAGAATAATTCTTTCTACTGTATTCAATAGAGACTACTCGGAAAGTGGCCCACGTTTAACAAGGACATTTTAATAGATCCAAAGAGCCTGATAGCAGAAAGTAAATAATGTGGGAGCAAATTCTGATGATATGCAACAAAACTCCTGTGGTCAGTTAATCTTCTTCCCCATAGGACTCGCTTTCACCAGAAAAAATACCTCCCTTAGGAGCTATGAATTAATGCACTTTTGATTGCAACCTGTCATTCAGAGGAGAAATGGGCAAGCTATTTCTTTCATTATGTAGTTAATCTTGGCCAAACTCTACTTGCAGGAGTTTATTCCCAGCCTGTTAACCATTAAAGGCCACGATTGCTATCAGCAGCTGTGACTTCACCTGGGATTTAACTCCTCCTGAGTCATAACTTTTGATATTAATTAGCATCAGGTCCAAACAGTAGCACGCCTGACAGATGTGTGTCCTGGGCTTCTAGCAAACAGGTGTTTAAGACCTTGCAGCTCACATTCCCTTGCGTTACCACCCTTGCACTGGCATCTTCAAAACAGAATGTTCCATCCCCAAAACTACGGCCGGTTTCATCCATGTGGCAAGTCAGCCCAAAGCATGTTGCCCTTGAGCAGTCTAGGGCTCTGCTTCGCAGTTCCCGTTGGGTCTGGCCGGAGTACCCGCAGATCCAGCCCGCAGCCACCGCAGTTCCACGTGGATTCGGGGAGACCCTGCGCAGCGCTGAGCGCCCGCAGCCCAGCATCAGGCTCCGCAGAGCACACGGGGTGGGGGGACCCTTCAAACCACCCGGGTACGAACCGACCCTACGCCGCAGGGCCGCGCGCGGGACCAGCTCTGCGCTGCCCGCGTCCGGCTGGGGGCCCTTCCAGGAAACCGGCGGGTGGAGAGCGGGGACGGGCCCGGCCACGGCCCCGCAGGGCACACGGGGCTCGTACGGCCGTGCTCCCGCCACGCCACACCACGTCACGCCAGGCGCGAGCAGCCACGGTGAGGAGAGGAGAGGTGAGGTGAGGTGAGGTGAGGTGAGGTGAGGTGAGGTGAGGTGAGGTGAGGTGAGGCGAGGCGAGGCAGACCGCACACCGGCACCTCGCTCCCCTCACTCCTTTTCTTTTTTCACTACCTCTGAGTTCCTGCAGTGAATATTTACAGCTGTGACCAAGGACAGCATCAACCGATTCTTTGTAAGCCCTCGGGACTGTCCTTTCCTGCCGTATCCTCGTGGTTCATCCCATGATCACAAAAGATGAACCTCCAGATAGCTCTATTTTCTGTTCCGCTGTTACCATTTCCAGTCTTCCATATAGGAGCAAGAAGAATGCCGCCCGTCAGGAAAATCATGTATTAGCATAGAGCCAACTGGACAAATGCTGATAACAAAACTTAGTCAACAAAATGATGGGCCAAAGTAAGCAGAGCTCCCTGGGCTGCGCTGCGTGATTAGCACTTTTCAGAAGCTGGGCTGGCCAGGGCATTGACTGGACATGACCGCCATGGGCCTTGAGAACTACTGAGAATTACTGGTAGTAGCTACAGGTCTGGCACATGCCCTGTGAGCTGTGTGCAGGTCCCTATGCAGCCCGCAAGGCACCGCTCCCCGCTGTGAGCCGGGGCCCACGAGGAGCCGGGCCGGGCACTGTCCCGGGTCTGCTGCGCGCGCAGCTCTGCCTCCGAGCGGGCACGTGTGCATGGCAGCAAAACCCAGCTCTTTTCAAATGGGAGCAAAAACAGGAGCAAAAACTCAGTGTTTTCATGTGGCTTGCACATTAAGCAGCATCAGGTTGCTTGGCCTTTCTGCAAGTGTTAGCAACAGTTGCTTAAATTAGGATAAAGTGTTTTAACTTCTCCCTGAAGAAAAAGTTTGTCTTAGAGTTCTAATTAAAAGTTAGCCTCTTTTCTTAATTTGGATAAATTTTACAGGAGTCTCAAAAGTTAGCCATAGTCAAGAAAAGTATTTTAATCCCTGAGAGAGGATGCATGATCATAAAAATATCCAAATTAAAATCTGTTTTGAAGGGTATTTTAAAATGCATAAATATGCTTTAGGCAGTCTCGTTAATGTGCAAGGCTCTTCCTTGCTTCCTATACATTCTGTTTGTGAAGCTCTTTATAGCATATAGACTCCAACATATCTCCACTGCTTTATTTTTACAGAAGTTGTATAGTTTGGAGGTGAAACCTTCCAAGTAATTAATTCTGTTTTGCTATAAGGCAGATTTCTTTAAGGGAGAGAAACTGAGTAATTGCAGAGTAATGATTCTCAAGTAGTGACTTGCAGACAAGTAAGTAATGGCCAATAGGGACCTGACGTGCATAGACCTGATTATATGAACTAATAGAGGACTAAGTAAAAAGACATTGGCTTTAGAAACAACCCTTTACTAAGTATAATTCTCAGTAAGCAGAACAATTAATTGAAAAGATTTGTCTCTAGTCACAACTAAACTTACCTTTTAAATTTCCATCATTCTCTACTGATATTACTCAGTCAGCAGCTGTGCTATGGCTGGGGGACATCTTCATGGTGTCAGCACATTCGATGCAAATTGGAGAAAGAAGAGTAAGAACTTAAGGTTGGAATTTTCAAAGAAGCCCCAGAAAGTGTGTGGAATAACTGATGTGCTTAGTATTTATACAAATATAACTATCTAAGCTAGAATGATTTTTTTTTCCAAATTATAGCATTGGCATTTGTACAACACCTAGTTTGGCATATATAAATATAAGTATTGAGACTACTATCCATCTGTACTCAGTGTTGGGGGAAAAGCTCCCAGCTCGGGACCTTCAGGAAAACAAAGCTTGGAAAAGCAATCTGATATTCAGAATCACAGAATAATTTGTTTGGAAGGGTCCCTTGGAGGTCATCTAGTCCAGCTTCCTGCTCCCAAGCACATCCAGCAAAAGTAGGTTGCTCAGGACCTTGTCCAGACTAGGGCAGTTTGCCCCCGCGCTAACAAAAAGAGAAAAATAAACACCGACACAGTTTCCTGAGACTCCAGGAAAGGCCGATGTG
Organism: Crypturellus undulatus; assembly: GCA_013389825.1. Classification (NCBI taxonomy): domain Eukaryota; kingdom Metazoa; phylum Chordata; class Aves; order Tinamiformes; family Tinamidae; genus Crypturellus; species Crypturellus undulatus. The sequence continues at coordinate 22,648 of VWPW01015340.1, forward strand.
GAACAGTATTCATTCTGCAGAGGTCTCTCTTGAACATTGCTAATGTTACCGTAGCATGCTTTAAAAATAAGGATATCCTAGGCAAACAGTAATATATATAAATCAGATGGCTAAAGCTGCTACTGCTGCTCCCTCTTCTCCATTCCATTGCTGGATGGGAGGGGGACACCTGATCTCATGAATCGGCTCTTGAGCTCCCTCCCCCTCCTCCCTACCTCTAGGCTCAGCTTATTAAGATGAGGCAAATCCCATCTGGGCAACTGCACTACCTCACACTGAAACCTGCCTGCCAGGGAGATTGCCCCCAGATGGCAATAACAGCGGCAGCTCCAGCTTTGGCAGACGGCTGTCGCTCTGACAAACCGCTGCAGGTCTGTCCCTGTGCGGCAGCTGAAGACTGAGGTCTTCTCTGGGCCCTCCTGGGCTGCACGCAGGAGCTGCTTCCTCTGCCCGTCCCCGGCTGCTTATCACCGAGCGCTGCTGCGGGGCACCTATCTGTGAGGGCCACGAGGCCCCGTGCCTGGACTGCACCCTGGCCCTCTCGGCAGTATCTGCTGGAATCAGAAGGGCCTACGTTTAAACTCCCTAATCTCCCTGTGGACAAACGGGATGGTGACTCTCGACTTACAGTAATATGATTAAAACAGTACAGCTCTCTGTGCGGCCATGGCCTAGAATACGACTATTGCCTTACCAACTCAAGCCCCTCGGTTGGGTTAAGATGATTCTTTTCCAAAATTCCATCCTATTTTCTGGCCAATCCTATCATTTCTTACCCACTGTTTTAAATAACTTGCCCATACTGTCAAACACATCATTCACACTGTGTGTATTAATCACAAACACTGACCTTGTAACCTCCTGTCAAAATGACAAAAACTGTTCTGATAGGAAGTGGCAAAGGTTTTCAGTAATATTGCTAATGATCATCATGTATTCTGCTTTTTCATGCATGGAAACAAAGCTACTAGTTTCTTCATCTTGTGATGGAAGTATCGCAGCATCTAATTAGGTTCACCTTTATATGTTGGTGCTACTTTTGTTCTCAGTGTTGTTGGAGTAAACAGAATTAAAATCTGGTCCTTCAGGCAGAAATACTTATTTAAAATTTTGTTCCATGACATTTTGGAAGATCATGACAGTTCAAGATGATGGAAACTTATGTGGAACAACTGGTTGCTCCACTCCTTCATGAAAGCAACAATTATTTCGACTTAGCAATATTATCTTAAAATATATATGATCCATCAAAGAGACATCATTTTCTTGACATCAGGCAAAATATGTTTCACAGCTTTTACAAAATGTAGCTACCAAAGAAAGAACAAATAGCTTATATAGGAGGATAGAGCATGAGCCGTCCTTTTATTCATTTTGGTGGAACATCCACTTGCTTGAACTGATGACACTGACCTGCACTGCTGTATTTATCAAAGCTGCTTTAGATAGCAATAAGAATCGAATATTCTGTGTGAACAGCTGAGTGCCAATTTATTTCTTTATTAACATCTGAGATAAACAGAAAAGTCTTTCCTGGATGCTTGTGGTTCAAGTCGACCTGAAGGAAGATAAATGAGTTTTTACTTTCTTATGACTTCGAGCTTAAATTTATCACAGATGATTTAAATCTATTCTTTTGCCAACAGTGCTGCTTAACTTAAATAGTTCTTTTCCCTTTCCCTTTCCTTCCTTTCCCTTCATTTCTTTTCTCCTCCTACTTTTCTCCTTCCTCTTATCTACATAGTTAGTGGAAACTGATTAGATTGGCTGGAACCTGAAGTCAAGGAGTGTTTTGTTACTGATATCAATGGTTATCACTATAGACATCATCACTATATCACCCTATCACTTGGGTTTTCCCATAATATACAAACTTCCTTCATCCTTGTCCTCGTTCCACTTATTTCTGCAACAAAATATTGTTACATTGTTTACTTATGACTAATTCTTTGGATATGTAAAAGCATAGTTGAATATTGCAAAACTAGAAACAGGTCAAGCCACAACTCTCATATCTGACTATTCCCAAATTTAGAATCATTCAGGTTCAGAAAATATTCTTCAAGGCTCTTTAAGTTACAAAAACATGCTGAACAACTTTCCTTTAAGTTGTTTTATAAATGCAGAGTAATACTACACTGCATTATAAAATACAATATATATACAACACACTATAAAAAGCATCCGATAAAGGAATGTTATTTAACACAGAAGTCAGTGTTCATCATTCAAACCAACACACAAAAAGTAAACAAAATTAGTTAATAAAACAGGCACTATTACAGTTCTAATACTGGCCTTGGGATATGTTTATCCAAATGGGATTTCTCCGGCAGTATTGGTTTGCCTGGATCTGAGTCAAAAATGGTCTGGAAAATAGGATGCTTTTCCCTGAAACCATTTCATTTGTGGTGAAAAACAGAATATTTCAATTTTAAAAGCAAATGAGTTGATTTAGAACTGCTGCCATTATGAGATCACCACCACCAGAAGCAGCCTCGTGGCTCTTGATCATGTTCTCTGAGGGCCAAACTCCCTGATGTCTCCACCTCACCCGTAATGCACTATGACCTTAGTGGAAGAGATTTGGAAATCCTTGGTTTGGTGCATTGGGGCAACTGGCCTCACTGAAAAATAGAGACATGATGTATCTAGTACCATATGCCAAATCTAAATATTTTGAGTTCTGTGTATGTATTCAGTCCTTTGTTGAAAAATCAATATTTCTTCTAGAGAAACTGTTTTGATGAAAAATTTTCAATTAGAACTCCTCTGAGGATAAAATTTCTCTGAAGATATTTAATCCTAGAAACCAGCTAAATAAGTAAAGCTTCAAGCTGAAGAAAATACTTTGCATGACTGAAAAACCCTCCAGGCAAGCATTAGATTAGCTGTAACAGATTGTGAGACCTTTTCCTGCCTCCTTCAGCACAACAAAATGCAAAACTTTTGAAGACGGTAACTGAGATGCAGACAGAAGAATCCTGAGCCTAACCTAGTGGATATTATGTAAAGGAATGTCAAGGGAAAATATGTCATCTAAGACGGAATAATGTTGGCAGAGAACACCCTCTCGAGTACTAGAAACTGGTGGCTTCAGAGTATTTTCAGCTTTTATTGTTACAATTTCTGTCTTTTAGTGCATGTTCAAATTCCTGGAGGATCCTTCCTTTTCCACATAAGCAGAAACATTATTTGAAGAAGGTTTTATCTTTTATTCAGGCTTTTCCAGTAGAGCCCTTGCAAGAGACCAAGACTGGGCAAGATTAGAAGGCACACAAGGAAACAGATTCTCACTAACCTCTTAAATCCTTCCACCACCTTTTCTCTGAGAAGATGGTACACAGATCAAAGTACCAGTGTCAAAGGCTTTTGCCAAAGTTATGCTTCTAAATAATTCACCTCAGGCTCCAAAACTGCATTGCGGTATGCAAACCGATTTCCCAACCTCTTATCAAGTCAGCTAGGCCTTCCATGAAAATCCTGAGAAATTAAGGGTAAAAAAAGAGATGGAAGATTTTCATGTGGTTGGAAAAAAGAAAAATATCAGAGCGTCCTAGTTCACAGATCTTTGGTTTATCTGAACTTGAAATATTTGCAACATATGACAGAGTAATTAATTAAAGAGTGTTTTAGAGTTTAACTCTCCGCTGTGAAGGGGCTAGCTGGGATGGAAAAATTAACGTAAAAAGCTTTTTATCAGGATTTTCATCATGTTTAGAGACTCTGCAAACCTGTTATGTAAGTGCCAGTCATCTCAGAAACAACCAGAAAGGGTTGAACATGCACTACATCCCCAGAGAGGGTTACTAAAAAAATGTATTTCTAATTTTATTGGGAAATAAAATAAAGAAAGAAAAGAAAAAGGACTCCAATTTTTGTTCACTTTAACACTTGTAAGACTGCTGAAAATAAAAGTTAATTAGTTCCCAGCACAAAGAATTTCAGTTACTGTTTTAATCTCATCCTTTCTTTCTGGTGCTTTTAAACTCCAGTGTTTAATAAATTCTCTGAAAAAAAAAGAGTGAGGACAACAAAGGGAAATGAATGAAGAATTATATTTATTTGAGAACCTCACTGTCTCTTCAGTTTTGGTTTAAAAGCCCAACGTGCAGCTCTCAGATACACCTTTCCCCGCAACAGAGTTCTTCAGCAGTATCAGGCAGGACAAAAACTGGTATTCTTGATACATTAGAGATGAAAAATAAGTTTAAAAGCAGTATTTCATCTTTTTTTTTATTTTATTTTTGCAATACTAAAATAAAAGACCATAAAGCCCACCTTTTAACCTTTATCCACAGGCAGCCTTAGGAGGGTAAAATTTTAATTCTTGGAGCAGTAGGAGTGTGTAAGAGGGTGTTTTGGAGGAGTGACATTTCAAATCTGAGGTTTCAAACATCCTTCCATGGAAGAGAAACAGAGACAAGAGGTTGTCCACGCTCCACTGCATAAAATGCAGCAGCAGAGCCCTGTGCCAGACTCTAAAAGCCTCTGACAGGGCAGCGCTGGGGACCCTCCTGGAGTTACAGTTTTCAGAATTAAGATAATGAAGCTGTTCATTCTGCTTTCCGCTTTACCATTTACGTGTGCTCTGGAGCCAAGGACTTCTCAATGTACTTTTAAATAGAGCCCGTGTTCCAGTATCCTTGCACAGCCATACAGATACCAATTTGATGTAGTTATGGTTGTTACCTCTCTCAGGATTTCCTGTACTGCATTTTCAAACCCTGGGTCTCCCACTTGTGCTCACGGGATTTTAGCCTGACTGTTTTCCCTTAGCTGAAATGCTGTTGTCTCCTCTGCCATGGACCGCCCGGCTTCCTGTGGTCATCTGAACCTGAGCCTTCACGACTGGGGAGTCGGAGGAAGCTGCAAGGAGCGGGGGAATGAAGAGGTGCTCACGGTGCCCCCACGGTCACGGCCTGTTCCTGTCACTGTCCGCCTGTGCAGCCAGAGGAAGTTACAGGAAGGCTTCATCTTCTCTACCTTCTCCACCCAAGGATGACATTATCTTGGGAGAAGTGTGGTGAGTTTCTGTTTTAACCTAAAGCCCTCTTCAGCTGACACAAGCAACCTTATTTCCATAGAAGACTACCCCAGTATAAATACACAAGCTTAAATGCATATCTTGGCAATACAGAATTTTATTTTTCCACACAGGCATCAGTTTATGCCCTGTTCATGTTTCCAAGCTTTTCTTCATGATGGCTGACAACATATACTTTTGTTATTTATTATTAACGAGACTGTTATCTCATAGGATGACCATAAAGGTTCGGGCCACAGAGGTTATTTCTAATGTCTGTCTGTCTCCCACTCTGGTCACACATTAAAAAAATAAGCTAAGCTTTCAGAAAATTCAGCACAAATATTTATATTTGTGTTACTACTATGAAGGAATAGGCACACAAAGAAATAAAGACCATTTTAAGTCTTCTAGATTAATTCATACAGCTGTCTTACTGTCCTATTTTCCCCTCCAGCTAGAGTGACAGAATATTCTGTGCAAATGGGTTTCTGCTTGAGAGCTCTGAATCATGAGAGTGGACAGATTCCCCTGGGTTAGCTTTTAGGTTTCACATTTCTGTGTTCTTCCACATCTTCCCGACATCTCCATGTCTCCCCTCCTGCTGTGGGGATGACTCACCTGCAGCTACTGAAACAATGCAAATTACAGCCTAAGGAAAATCAAAATCAATTAATACATTAGTCTGTAGAAAACTACAGCTGCTGCTCCACGAGCAGCTAAGATAATCCTCCTGCAACTGAGAGCAGGAATCACTTAGATTATCTTAAAGTAAGGTACCCTCACTTCTGATTCAGAGTTCTGTGGTTCTTGGGGAAAAAAAATAAAAGCAATTTGTGTTATAAAGCACAAAGAAAAAGAATATGCCTTGATTTGATTTCCTGTCTGAACATATAGAATCATAACATAAAAGAACCACTGCACAGTGATGAATGTAACCTGCCACATGACCAATGGCCACATGACTACGAAGCAATAGCTAAATGAATTAAATCTGAATGGAAAGAATAACCTTTCAGTAGCCAAATGAGAATGTGATAAGTCAAATATTAGGCACTGTAACATTTCCAAGTTAATTCTTGTGTAGGAACTGCTAAAAATCCTTAATTTAATATGCCATGCAACGCAGCGGTAATCCACTACCATTCGGACTGCATCAGCATTACCCTCCTACCGCGAGTCAGAGTGCCACAGACAGGTAAGCAGACTGTGAGGAGCATGGAAAAACACTAATCTGTTGATCCTGTTTGCTGTAAATTCTCGGGCAGTATTTAGCAGTGATCAAATGGCATCTCTCCGTTATATTTTTTCAGCTGGCAAACCAGCACTGTGACCTAACACCAGCTCGAGAGCTCAGAGCTAGTCCTGCATTCCCCTTTACACCACAAGCAGGAAGCCTGATTTCAGTCTTTAAGGCATGTTGTCCTGTTAGATGGTATAATGGAGCCTAACAGTAGAATTTGTCTGAAAAATCAAAATTTGCACTGAATAGTTTATTTTGTGTCTGGAAAGTAGGTGTAAATTCCTTTAGCAACTTTTCTCAGTTTAAGCAGTAGAGTGAAAAAATGAAATCTGGCATAGGCGAATGAAAACAGAAGGAGGGTCATTTGCATAGACAAGGAATCACAGCAGGGGCAATGTTATTTTTTTCTCTTCTCAAAAGCACATCATGATAAACCCATTAGTATTCCTGATCTGTTGTCTTCTCACCAAAGTCATTTCTGCCTTCTCACAAACCTGAGTATGGAATGATGGGATGAAGCGCAATGTTCCCCCAAAAAACAGAAAGCCATGCAACTCTTAAAAGCTTTTTAAAGGCATATAAGGACGGGGAGTTTGGGTCAGTTTGGCTGCTGTAGCTGGAATCCAGGCAAGGGACACCACAAGGGCAATATGAGCATCAGTCACAGCTCTTTGTGAGTCTGTGTTTTGCTCTGCCCATTTTCAGGCTCAGTTAAAAGGGACCGGTGTGGGAGAGCTGGGGTGCAATGGCCATGGCTAAATCCTATTTCCACCATCAAAGGGAACTTCGAGAGAAACCCCCCTGGTTCTGCACCTGCCTCCTGTTCTGGAGAAATGCAGCTTACAGAAGCACCATAAATGGGCTAGTCACAAATTAGTACTTGGGTATTTTAAAGTTTTGGCAAAAATTAACACCAGGATAAAAATGATCTCAGTGAACCCATCACCACTTTTCTTGCTGAAAGGAATAAAAATAGAAACATTTTTGCTTAAGCTTATATTTAGATAATTTCTTCCAGTGAGCTATCTGGTTGTTCATCAGCCTACAATACAGCTGCTATTTCTTTCTTGTGCTTTTTATGAAGCAAACTGAATGAGGACTTTTGAAGTGTTTGTTGTAAAAGCAGCAGCATATACTGCAGTCCAATATTTCATAAGCAGCTGGAATAAATTACTATGCACAGGGTGTTTTAAAAGGGAGATGTGCACAACAGTTTAAAGCAACACTTTGAAAGCCTTTAAAAAGCCAATCAAAATACGGACATAGCTAGGAGGCTGTCCACATTAATATTTTATACTCCTTCCAAATGAAACGTAAATCACACTCGTGATGAGGAATTGAACCAGCACAATGGAAATATTTGCAAAAGCTTTAATATAACATAAACCCACAACTAGCCCAGAAGTCAGGCTTGTGCTTGCTTGCTTGCTTGCTTTCTAGTAAGAGGCTGAAATTCCATCTTTAGCCCTGTGTGTCTAATTATTGCAGCATGAAGTATGTGGTATGTGAGATCGCCCACTGCTTGGAGACTACTGAAATCTCTAGGCAAAACAAAATGAATTAATCTTAACCCTCCATTTCCTGGCTTTTGTTGATTTAGATTAATCCACTGGAGTTATTTTTGCAAGCATTTTATGTACCTCATCCTTCTCTTTTTTTTTGATTTTTAAAGCCCATTCTAAAGCAGCTTTGATGAATATGCTCTCATGTGCTTGATTTAGCTCTGAAATACACTTAAATTTTCTGATACAACCTGATATTAAAAAAACAAACTTTATTGTTTCTCCATCCTATCTGCTCTTCTAAATGCTACATCTACTCTTGATTTGCTTGTTGTGCATGTGCTTCTGTACACATAGACCCCACTCCTTCTTCCCTTTATCCACATACTCACATCTCCCATGATTAAGGGCTGCAGGCTCAGAAGAGATGCAGCTGTCTGAGGTCGGAGAGGGAGGACTAGGGAAAAATTCCGAGAAGCCCTTCGCTCAGACCCAGAACCAGCATCAGCATTTCCCACCTCCCTCCTGCCATCATCCGCAGTTACCGTCCCCGTGGATACCCCAGCCCGGCTGTGGGCACGGCCAGGCTCCAGAGCAGCTCCGTGGTGGCCAGTGCCACCTCCCCGGTGTGGTGGTCCCCGGGCAGCAGGGCCCTGCCTGATGTGGGGACAGCAGAAGCGCACGGCCGGGGAGGCAGGTGACAGGGTGTCCGAGGGATTTAAACGGGACCAGAGCAATCTGCCGAGGGAGCGGCGGTGGGAACCCACCCCTGGGGAGCTGCAGGGCTGCCTGCCCCGCGCACGGCTGCCGGCACAGCAGCCCTCTGCGCTGCGGGCCCTGCGCAGCGGCAGCGTGTCGTGGCATCACAGCAGCGTTATGCTGGGAAGGACCTTCAAGACCATCGAGTCCAAGTGCAAGCCCTTCAACACCCTGCCTGTTAAACCATGTCCTAGGTGTCCTCGGCCCATGGAGGAGATCTGCAGCCATCCTAGCACACGGTGTCACTGCTCTTGGGCTTCCGCAGTCCCTCTGACGTGCCGGGCCACGGCCAGGGCGACGGCCTCCGCTTGGTCCCTCACTTTTTTAAGAAGTCTGTTATTCTCAGAAAGGCAGTTGTAGCCATTGGCAAATTTTAGCTCTTCAGCTGCAAAGCTGCCAGAATAAGGTGTAGCAACAGCACCTGTGACAGATTTGTAGTTGCAGATACAGAAGTGCTTCTAGGATAATAAAGAGGAATTGTGCAATATCAGTGTAATATTATGTACCGTGAGTTAGTAAAGTTGCTTGAAGAATTTATTCCTGTATGGTTATACTGATGGAAAATTAAAAAATATACTTTATACTGGTGGAAAATTAAAAAATATACTTTATAACATTTTTGAATTATCAGTTAGATCCTAAGGCCTGACCTTCGTGTACACGGTACATGAGCTTCTGGCACATGGATCACACTCATCTAGCACAGGAAAAAAAATGCTTCTGTGAAATGAACTTGTAACACTGGAGCAGATCCCACAGCGTCAACAACTTGTGAGAAATCAGGCCTGAGCTGGAAAAGTTTAGTGTGCTGCCTGGCTGGAGATCGGCCCATGGCCTCACACCCTCCTCACAGTGGCCCCATTAAAGAATTTCCTTGATTTCTAACCAGAGTTTGCTTCATAATAGCAGTAGAATCACATTTGGAAGGTGCTTTTCAGTTCTTCTCATTATTTAAAAACATTACAATTAATTTATTGTAGCTTGTAGTGTAAAAATTGCGGGCCAGGGGCCACAGTTTGTGAATGTGCTAGCTGATAATCCCTCAGCTGAGCTGCTAACACAATACGAGCTCTCCCAGCTATCAGCAGTGGCAAGAAGTAGGAATTCTCCCATAATTGAAACCAAGCTGCACTAATGCAGCACCGTCCTGGATAGGGCAGTGGGCTGGCAGCAAGGAAAACGGGCCTTGTTTGCCAGCTCCACCACAGATATTTGGGCAGCTTCCTGCTGGAAGCTCTCGAGCTCTCAGCACCTCATCTGGCCTTGACAGCAATGTAAGCCGAAGCGCTGTTATCTTTTGATCTGGCAATCAAACAGATTGAATCAACAACACTAAACTCTGTGAATTTCTCCCATACAGGGGATTTCGTCTGTGAAGACTAATTATAACCACTTAATTGGCAATAATGTTAACTGTTTCCCAGCACAATTCCCTTCCAGAATTGGCCTGCATTTGTTGCAGCTAGAGGTAGTGATCATGCTGATCTTTCAGTTTGAAGGGGTATGAATAAACAGCTGTGGGCCTTACTATAAGTTATAGGAAAAGCAAAGATGATGGGATTATAAACTGAGGCATTCACTATTCTTCACTGTAAAGAGATTCAAGAACTCCAGATTCAAAAGTTATGCTGGACTTTGTAAGATGCCATGGGTTTATTTGTCCATGGCTTAGTGAGGCAGAAGACATTCCTCTTCTGCTTGCAGCAAATGCATAAAGTGTCTGTGCTCTAATTTCTGACATTCTGACATTTCCTATAATGTGAAAGTATTCAGAAGTATCTCATTTGTAATATTGTTGCACTGCTCATTTCCATCTTTGTTACCTCATGTATTCTTTGAATCTATCTAAAATACCAAGAAATGAATACCTTAACTTTTAAGCCAGTAACTGGAGCACTGTAGAGCTAGCCTATAATTTGCTATCAAAGTAAGCTTTGATCTGGAGGAAAAATTGAAAGATTTTGTCTAACACTCAGATTTTTCACAATGAAATAAAGGCTCAACCCAGAAATAATCATTCAAGAATTTAATTTTAATATATCTACTATGAGCTCAGCTAAATAGTAGCCGAAAGCAGTGTGGAGGCTATATAATTATATCCTCATAAAGACGTGATTACAGCTTTTACTGTCCTCCTCATCTTTGCTGATTTTCACAATGCAACCTTTTTTAAAATAGCCTACCCCACCACATGAGTATGGAGCCTGCTGTAGCTAGGCTCTAATGCGCACGCTGAAGGGGTGATTTATTTCTGATTTATCTCTTTTTCTGTCAGTGTGAGCAAATCAAAGGGAGTCCCTTTCTCCCCTCACGTGTCCAGGCCATCATCTGCTGCTGCAGGTTTCCAGGGAATAGCTTCTCGCAGCTTTGCTTATGCACCAGCTCCCAAAAGGACGACTTCACAGTTGAAAATCTCATAATCATGATTACTTACATTATTTCCTGTATTGGCAAATGACAGCCATTCTTTCTAATTAAACCTGTATTTACATTTTTTATTTCTATGAGATCACAATGTGCTGAATGCTGTCTACTTATCATGAAAGGAAGAGTCCATGATTCCATGAAGGAATTCGTTGTTAAAAATACCAATAAAGAGTTGGCAATTTTTAGAGTCTGAGCATCTAGATGATTGAGGTTTCTAGAGAAAGACCACTGTCCTTGTTAAAAATATCGCCAAGTTTTGCTGAATCATCCTCACACTTTCCTTTAGCTCTGTCCTGAAACACCTCTTCTAAAGCTTAGGTAGCCAAGAGAAATTTCCTATAGTTGAGAAACCAAGAACCATTTTACTAGCAATATTTAGGAAGTATTCCAAGCCAACAAATGGGTTACCCTTTAGTGATGCACCAGCAAGGATCTAATTTTGTTATCATACTAAGTGCATTTGAGTTTGACATTTCCTGGCTTCTAGAGCAGAGGTGCTTGCAGAGGTTTGTCCAGAATCTTAGATGCCCCCCTAGGGCCTGCTGTAGCTGGGAGCAGAGGCAGCCAGCGTGGCTCTGGAGCTCCGTGTCGCTGGCTAGCAGTTCAGATGGGGTCATGTCGTGAGACCTGCAGGGACTGTTGGGTAAGCAAATCCCAGCTGTTGGAGGAATGAGGCAGCAGCAGTAGCTTATCACCACACCAAGGGATCCCCTCCAGACTCAGGTGCGCAGTCAACACAGCGCCATCCAAAAATGCAGTAGGAACAGGTTTTATCTCTTTCTTGTGGATTGCTCCCCGAGTTTCTCCTATAAATGGGTTTCTGGAGTATGTAATATATGTTTAAACCTATGTCTTAAGCCTATATCTTAAACCTATGCAAATACTCTATGAAAGCCTCAAGGGCAGTACTCCAAAAGGACGGTCACTTGTTGGCTGTAGTTAGCCATCTGCTAGAACACAACACACCATCTTTGCAACTGGTTTGATCAGTTCTTTTAGAGGGGATCTCACACAAGTGATCACCTGGTGTGATCAGCATCCACCAGATGTGTGCCAAATGCATACCTCTGGGTAGCAGTACAAAAAAGGTTTTATGTTTGTTTTTTCTTTTACCTCATTAACCTAGTTGTTGCCCTTACTGGTTGCAATAATTGCAATATTAGTCAGTGATTGATTAGGCGTAAACTTTTGGCTCATGAGCCCTTTTGCATCAATGAGTTTTGCTGCATCTAGATTCAGTGCTCTCTACGAGCAGTGCAGGACTTGCATGTTGCTGTCACTACAACATCTTTTGCTGTAGCTCCCTGATGCAAGCACAGCTCCCTGGAGCAAGGGTACCTCCATGGCCGCAGTTAGTGAGTCTGTTTTCACCATTCACTGTTTGCTCCAACATGTCTTCCTGTTAGCTCTTCACATGTCTTCCTGTTAGCTCTTCACATATACAGATCCACAGGGCTCTGCAAATGCTGCTGGGTTGCGCTGTGCACACATCAGGCCTGGATGCTCACGTTTGGGACATGGAATGCTATAACATAAGGAAGCAAAAGTGGATGGATATGACAGAAGAAAGTGAGACTCCTTATGCTCATCACTGCACTCGCTGCAAGTGCTGTAGTTCCTGTTCTGCACTTGCTTTCTGTCTCAGACCTGTCAGCTGCTTTAACCCAGCCTAAATCAGGGTTGTTAGTAAAGAGGCTGAATGCATTTTCCTGACAGGTCTCCAGCTGTGTATTCTAACCCTTTTACTTGTGCTTGCATCAGTGATCACTGAGGGGAAGGCGACAACAGCAGCCAAGAAGCACTTCAGGAGCCCCTGGGTATAAGCAAGTTGTCTTGACATGTGACAGAGTCAATGCTCTGAACTGTCACAACTGCGACAACACGGTCTAGAAAACTGTCTCTCTCCAGTGACAGTGTTTGAACAATTGCTCATGCTGCAGAAGAATGACACCCATACAAAAGTCCCAGCAGCAGTTTACATGGCCTCGGTGCAGTTTGCAGAAGGGCATGGCAACAGGCTTGTTGCAAGAATGACATCTTTGGACAGACGTCAGTATATCAAACCTCTAGAGAAAAATCAGGGCCCCAGCGAGTCCCAGCTAAGTAAACTACTGGCAAGAAGTCAGAAGATTCGGCTATCTGTGGTTAGCTTTTCCCTGACACAACGTCTCCGACACATTAGTAGGACAGCCCAAGTGAGGATAAATACTTGGAACTGCATAGTCTAGCAGGGCTCTCTTTAGTGTAGCCTTTGTAGGAGATATGGTATCTAGAAAGAACACTTTCTTATGGGGAGATTATGTAGGAGCAGGAGTGATACTAATACTACTCAAACATTTCTTAAAGCAATCATATATATACATATATACACGTATATGTGCACACACATCCATATACACATAGATTACATGCATGTGTATTTTATGTATATGTAAAAACTAGCAGTTTCTGGCATGTGACCCCCTGCCTTCTCTGAAGAACGACCTGGAGATTTGCCACGTGCCTGCTTGCACTGACAGGATGGTTGAGCAACCCACCCTGCCTTACAAAGGGACCGCGGAGTTTTGTGTAGTCTGTTCTACACAAGTAACTTTTAAATTGAAAAATTAGGGCATGAATGCCTGAACTACTGAGAGCTGCAAGAGGAACCCCCTAGGAATGTGGCTTCCTTTCCAAAGATTCCTTTAGAACAGAGCCTAGCAGTGTTTGTGTCCCCTAAATGCCAAGAGTCCTTGAAAGGTGAAGACATTAATTTTATCTTGTCAGTGAAGTCTTTGGTCCAGAGAAAGAGCTACAGGGCCCTTCTGGTTAACACCAAGAAGCTAATTAGATTTGCTTCTAACTTAATGAAATCCTGAGCAAAGTCATTAAGGATTTTGCTGACAATAAGTGACTTAGAAAGATGCCAATGAGATTCCACAGGGACCTACTATGCAACTGAAGCTGTGAGATTTATTCCATGGGTGTCCTGGAAATAGAAAGCGTATATATGGTGGCTCTTAAGTGACAGCCTGCGAGTTTGACATTTCTATACAAGGCCTTTCCAAGGAGTGGTCCAAAATTGTTTGGAGGGCTATGTCAGCCCAATAGTCTAACAAAGAATTTGCTTCGGAAGGCTAAAGAAGGGCCAGCCTGTGTCATTCAGTGTCATTTGTTTATTACTTTTCCTACGCTGCTCATTTAGGCAACTTGCCAATGAGCTGCTTTTTAATTCTCACAACGCTGCAGCAATGACCTCCAGCAGCCTAAGGCGCAGAGCGATCTAGAAGGGATCTTTTAATCTTTTGTACTTTTTTGTACCTTAACAGAAAAGGACATGTGCTCTCCTTCTGCCACTGCAACACACAGGGCAATATAGTTCACTCAAGAATTGTGTTGACATAAAGCCCCTTTCTAAAGGTTGGCCATTTTTTCATGATCTTCTTACAGTGGTTTTCTACAAATGAAACTTCTTTCAGAAGTAAGAATTCACACATGAAAAGATTTTCAGGGTTAAGACTAAATTTATTACTGTAGTGCACAACACTATAGCAAATCTCACCCTATTTTTCTCTTTGGTTTAGCTTCATTATATAGCAGAACATTTCATAGTAAACATATTTTTGTAAGTATAGGAAAACTTCCATTTGAGTAATTCAAGGACAATGCAAAGGCAGGTAAATTACTATTACGTGCCAAAAAGTTGCATTTCTTCTAAGTCATTGTATCTGATTTTTTCACCAAAACTCATGTCTTCATTTCATTTCAAATGCATGACAGAAATGTAAAGGCTGGAAACTAATGTGGAAGGCAAACATTGCAAGTCATACTTAACTGTTCTGGATGAATGAATAAGCTTTACAGAGCAAATGTAAACCAAAACCAACTGAACATAAATAAGCTGGTTTCAGCAATTCCAGCCTCTGTCTAAATTTAAACTTCCCTTCAACAAAGTAGAGAAACTCCAAGCTTACAATTAAAAGAAAATTAAAAAAAAAAGAAGTTTGAAATACAGGAAAGAAAAAAATATATATTTTTTTAAAATGCAATGGAAATAAATGGAAAGGTGTCTAGCAGACAACTACCTGATAGTAAAAACAATAGCAATGTGGGACTCACAATTCTAATTGTCAAAATTACAGCAACTGCGGTATTTTGACAGAACCTAAGGCGTCTGAATGGTGACTGTGACTATTTCTAGCAAATAGTGTAAACAAATCTTATTACTATAGCAACACCAGTGCTATTTTATAAAGAAAAAATCCAAAGCTGCCTGACCCTATTTCAAGAGCTGTATCTAAACATCTGGGACAATTTTAATTTTAAAAATGGTGCAGGGGAAGAGAAGAAACCAAAATGTCTTGCTACATATGAAGTTACATATAAATTACAGGCTGCAGCTCTCAAAGAAATTATAGTCAGTAAAAACATGTCTCTAATTGGTTTAATGATTGTCCAGTATAATAGAGGTTTATAAGACATGCATTATAATGCAAAGAGACTGTATTTCTATTTGTGGAATAAAATTACAATAAGGCCTAAAATTACAATAGGGACTCAGGAATATATTTTAACATGGAGCAAGCTTAGCAGCTGAAGTCTTCCAGGAAAACAGCACATCGAGTTCAATATATTACAAATCAGGCAGAAGAAGTGTGAAGTAAAAAAATCTTTTGTGATTTTTAATATTGTTTTCAAGCAATAAAACAAAAGATACCTATGAGGTATCTGTACAGATATGAGGTATGATAAAGAAATTGTTATAAACAGAAACTTTGAGAAACCTGAAAGTTTTAAAGTTTCTATAGCCCCAAAATAAAAAGTTTGAAGATCAGGTGTCATTCTCATAAGAAAATATTTCACTTCTTAGCCTACATTAGTATAAGTCTATTTTTCCCATTTGGGAAAGATTATGCTAGACTCTTTCATCTCTAAAGCCAAAAGGAAGGGGGGGGGAAAAAAAAGCAAAAGTCATGTGTATTTTCTTCTAATAACATTTGGCTTGTACTTGGCTATTTACAGCAAATATAATCACAAAGAGTTCATTCATATGAGAAACCAAGAGCATTACAGATTATTGCTCGTATTTTAAAAAGTGAACAGAAAGCAAGAGCAAGCCTGTGTCTGTCCTCTCTATTGCTTTTCATGAAAATAACAGGACTGCTTCTGGTTTAATTTAATGCTTAGATTTAAATCTGGAAATACTAGACAGTGAAATACACTGGAAGGTGAGCTCTTCACTATGGCCTTGTCTGTAGCAAAACTTGTACCATGTAAGTTAGTCCATGATTCTACATTCATTAATGTACATTCATCTGTGCATTAGTGGGTAAACTGATAGGACAATTTTGATCTGGATTAAAGCAAAGCACGGTCAAGAACGCCCATATCTCCTTTGTCATTGGATTGAATTAAACGACTCGCAGCTCAGTCTGGAACACCAAACAGGCCAGCTCACTTACTGTTTACTCGGCGTGCAGGGTCTGCAGCGCTGCACAAAAGCCCCATCGCAGTGGTGAGAGATGTGCTGGCAAGCACCATGCTGTGCTTGCGGCGCCTTTGTGTTGGCTGCCGCAGGACAGGCACCCCAACAGCAAACCTACCGAACGAAGCTTTACTCTTCAGAGTTCTGAGGAGGCCTTCAAACCATCCCAATGATTTATACTGGTTTCATGCTTATGATTTATACTGGTTTCATGCTTTTCTTCATGGGCGCGAAGGGGTTTGGTCCAGAACTAGGCTTTCATGACTGCCAAAGTAAACGAAGGCTGCTTAAAGAGAAACATGCATGTTAACATAAGAATAACCGATGAACTAAACTGAACTATCAGGGCAGACAGCAAGTATTTGTTAATGTTTCTGACTCAGATACACGTGACTTTAGGTTACCTTTCGTCCTGCAAGCACTTATAGATGCATTGAACTACTGGCACATAAATAGAACGAGTCTTTTGGGATTATGGCCTAATATGCGTTAGATTTAAATGAAACACAACAGCAACAATGACAAGAGTCTTACAAACCTTTCTCTGAAGAGAGAGGTTTTAAGATTTTCATTGTATTCAACTTTTTCAAATATTAATATAAGCCATAAATTTCTTCCCGACTTAGCTATATTTTCACTCTTCCCTGAAAATATATTACCCCTATTTTATCCTTTCTAATATTGAGCAATAATTCAGTTACAAATCCCAAGATAATTTCAGAGAATGATACAAATTCATCCTTCTGCAACTGAAACTATTCCTAATCAAAAGTAGAAAATTGGCCTCAAAAACATCAAATTAGCACAGCATGATGGCATTTGTATGTAACTGATTGCAGAAGTGGATAATGTCTTTTTTGCTGCATAAATTACTGATTGGCTTTCCTATCTCTTCATCCAAACCATGGTTACCTTAGCAACTTCCCATTATCCCGTGGAATTTAAAGTATATCAAAGCTCCAGAACTTCTCCTGAAACAAAGAAAGTACGTTATGCTGCGTAAGGTAGGTCTTATATATGCCATATATAACATGTATACCATATATATACCATACCATATAGTGGTATTCCATATACTAGGTATTGGATCCTGCCCTGTGCCACATGCTCTAGGTGTCCCTGCTGAAGCAGGGGGGTTGGACTAGGTGATCTCTAGAGGTCCCTTCCAACCACAACTAATCTGTGATTCTGTGATATACCAAGCCTGTATGCAGTGCTGGTAGGATACAGGACAGTGTTTAACCAACCATTTCTTTGTCTACCACATTTTGCCTTTTGCTTGGAGTAGAATAAAGACAGGATTGTATTTAATGGGAAGGGAAGATGGCAGGAGTCAGGAATAATTGCTGTGTACGCTGTGCAGGTACGCTTCTGTTCCACCCTTCTACTGAATCCTGTCAGGCAAAAAGGAACGGTGATGACTACTGTATTTGTGTTATCACAAAGCTAATTCCAGATTTTATGTTTATTTTATGTTTTATGTTCCAACAGACTTCTGAAAAAAAAAAGACTCCTTGCTTTGATGTACATACACATGCCATAGAAGTAAACACCATATATATATACAAGTATATACATATTCAGGAACATGTTCAGATTGAGTGCTAACAGAAAACAAGCGTTAGCTTA
The DNA here is from genome assembly GCA_013389825.1 of Crypturellus undulatus. Lineage (NCBI taxonomy): Eukaryota > Metazoa > Chordata > Aves > Tinamiformes > Tinamidae > Crypturellus > Crypturellus undulatus. Next base: position 40,698 of record VWPW01015340.1, read on the forward strand.
AAACACTGCACATAGAGTATGTATAAAGTAAAATCACCATATTTTCTAAATGCACGCATCATATGGACCACTAACATGTCTAAGTGATCCAGTTGGGTCATTTAAAAATGACGTGCCTCTCAGTTTCACCAAGTCAGTAAACAGCAGTAAAAATAATTTACAAGCACCAAGTTATGAAAGTCCAACCCTAGCACTGTGCAGATTTACAAGGAAGCTATACGAAGGACAAAGAATACACAGGAATTATGCATTGAAGGCTATAAGAGACTTGCTGTGGGCTATGCAAGTTCACAAACTAAGAGGGAGGTTTTATTTTTTGCTGCAGTGATGAATGAACCCCTACAGAACAGGCCTTTCTGTTCTATTACAGTGATAGATATAAAAACACAGACTATAATCTAATTCAGAACAGCTAACATGCTAACCAGTATTTAACTAACTTACACTGATAATTTACTTGCACCTACTATTGAAGATCACATAAAACTGAGCACCATTTTTTCTTATACACATTTAAACATCTCATTTCCACTGTTTGTAGAAGAGTACTTCTCTACAGAAGAATGTTTTTAATGTGCCTAGGGAGAAAATGGAGACTTTTGTTGGCAGACCACAAAATATGTCCACATCATTCAGCACTCCACTAGCAGCATGAATGATCACCGAAGTCCCCATTGCTTCTAAACTGCAAGGAGCTCATGGCGCGTTAGGGACGGCACAAGTAATGCGTTTGGCCACTCTGGAGCAGTAACTGGCTGTTTCTCCCAAGCACTGGCCACTTTGAATTTTTGTTAAGTACATTCATTAGAATAAGTGCTGGCCAAGAGGACTTCAGGAATCTTGCTCATCCAAGTAGGCCACACGTTTCACTCTCCACTGAGTTTTGAATTCAACATGATCAAGTAACAATGAAAACAAACTACAAACCTAGTATAAAAAAAGTGCCATACTCCAGAGGAGCCGTGCTATAAATGAAGAATTTCTAAAGCAGAAGTATCTGCTTTCTCTGTTTCTGAACACAAAACAAAGCAACCTGGATTGATGGCAACAGCATCCCAGGGACTGTAACCTGGTTGGTACTGCCTGTGAAGCAAGCCCTACGCCGCAGCGCTGGGGAGGGTAACGTGACACGTGTCAGGCTTGCTGCTATGCCTTGCTTATCTATATTTGTTTTTTGTATAAATGAACTACAGCACTGAAGAACTGGAGATCGCTTTTGCTCACTTCAGGATTGAGGGAAGTAAGGGGAAATCGTCATCGGGAATGCAGGAGTCTGTTTTAAATCCAGCATTTCCCTTTGTTTTTTAAAATCTTCTATCAGTGTAATTATGCATCTCTGAATCACATCTGTCTGCTTGCACGTTGCCCTCCCGCACCCCTTCTGCGTACACGCTCGTCTGTCACACCTCAATAGGCAATGGATGAATGACTCCGTTGCCCAGCTACCAAGCTTCTTACTTTACAGTCCCTTTCTCCAAGCAGCTCTTGGGCAAAACAGATGACAGGAGAGGAAATGATACACTAAAGTATCGGAATAATCACCCCCTTCCCTTCATATCCTCTCCTTTCCCACTTCAAACCACAATAACAAAAAAACAACCAAATCGTGCATGCTAACAGATACGGGCCTCTACTTAGAGAAAACAACCTTGAAAGAGGGACAAAAAAAAATATTTCAAGCTTTTTAACTGAACTTAGATTTTTGACCT
>VWPW01015348.1:0-66748 GCA_013389825.1 Crypturellus undulatus
AAAAAAAAAAGAAGAAGAAAGAAAGAAGAAAGAGAGAGGCAAGTTCAGCAAAACCTGTCTTTTAGTCCAGTATCTGTGGAGTGTGGGGATCCTGAGAAGGAATCCTGGAAAGATCACACACATCCCAACAGAGAAAACCCCTTCATGACTTCAAAGGATATGGTCTACGGATAGTCCATAGTCTACCTCCTTCTGAACAGCAGTTCACACTCACGAACAGGACAGGAGTCATTGAGAAATTCAAGAGTTATCTGAGAAGGGTTCAAATATTCACTATGGAGGAGGAACAAATGGGAATCTAAAAAAGGCACTGACTGTATTAACAGAAGCTCTTGGAGAAATGCTACATTGCTGAAGAACACAGAAAATGAAATGGCTGAATTATTTAAGTAAATGAACAGTTAATAAGAGACACACAAAAAGTCACTTAATTTTAGAAATATTTTAGCAATTTTATTTTTAAGCTAAAGGATTGCTTCTTATTCAAAGCAAGATCATTACTTAGTACAAATGAACCAATATTCCAGAATTTGGCTGAGTAAATTTCCTCCATGTCCTTCATATTCTTTAATCACTTTTTTTTGTCTATTTTTCTCTTTTTCTGTGTGTATATAAACATACGAAAAATAAAATTAAAAACACAGGAAATGAACCGAATTCTCTGCACCTTATAAGACAAGTAATATAGACAGAATTTGGACTAAAAAATGTCTTACAGGTCCATTAATAGAAGTCTTCCTCATTAAAGACCTAACCAATTATTATAAAGACAACCCACATCTGTGCAAGTCTGTCATAAGATGCTATTTTAGAAAGAATGTAGCAGAAATTCTGTTCAGTCACTGCATAGAAAAATTCCGGAACGTCTAATGAGTTCTGCTGTGAGATTTGGGATATGCAGGGATTTGGGGAAGTGCAAGAACTATAATCATGGTTAAGCAAAAAGAGTGTAATATCTGCTATAGCAGTGTCCTATTTGATGCTATATTTGATTATGTTGGTACCCATACCCATCATGCGAAAGGTTGTGCCTGTTCTGTGCATATAGGCTTGGAAAACTGCAGAGATTATCTAGACCAACCGTTCTGCTTGTATAAATTTGTGCAACTTCATGAATCTCTGAAAATGCCAATAAAATCTATTTTTGCTTCCTTAGTAAATTAGCCCAAAATGTACAGGCTTCAGAGGCTACGGGTGACTTGTATACTTAGCACGAGAGAGCAATATGCAGTCCCTTGGCTGTAAAAATGAATGATACAGCATCTGTGCGTGTGAAACTGCTCTCCAGGAAAGGAGCTCTCTGTTTCGTGATGATTACATGATTCATGGTCACAGAAGGGCGATGCAGATCACTAACAGTGATACGGATATGTTTTAAATCAGTAAGAAAGTTGTTCACACTTTTAGCACCACAGTGTAAATCAGGGCTTAAGGAAAAAAAAAAAAAAAAAAACACTCATTTCTAGGCTAGAGTGTATTGAAACAACCTCTGCAGACTCCCGTGATGATTATGTTCTAAAGACAGCACACACCATTTAGCCCAGTTTAAAAAAATGCAGGTGACAAAACCATGCAGTGGAGCAGGAGCTCCGCTGCAGGAGATTTATCCAGTGCACAGACCAGCGGTCAGGCCTGGAAAGCTGCCTACCCACTTCTGGCCAACAGCACACAACAGGGCAGGATGCCGACAAGTCCTGGGTTCTTGACCCTGTCTCCAACACCAAAATGCATTTTTGCTTCAACAGCCCCAGCTGCAAGGCAAGGCCAATCCCCATCTTCACACTGCATGGGCACGAGCATCCCCTTCCTCTCCTCCAGTAAAAGCAGTTAAGAACAGTTATCCCGGCCCTCATTACATTAATAACCTCCTAGTTGGCTTTGCTTGGAGGAACGTAACTCTCTTTTATTGCCTGTACTTCAGAAATCTCCTTGGCAGAAGCGATCGTGGCGTCAGACGAGCAGGTCTCCGTCTGGCTCAGCCCTATAACAGCTCCAGCCCAGGCTGCAGCTTGAATTATTCTTGGTTTATCCGCCCCTTCCTCCAGCCTTATGGCCAGCTTTGGGGAGGCTGCTTTAGTAATTTTAAATATTCACTGGGTTGCAGATGGTAAAGCACTTTTCTTGCGGTACCTTTTCATGTCCTCCTATGGAGATGCTTCCGAGTTAGGGAATATCGCGAAACAAAGGACGAGTCCTGCTGCTGATTAAATAGCCGGGGTTTAACTAGTAGGAAGTTTGCACATCTGTTTCTTTGTCTCTGTTTCTGCAGCTTGTACTGTTCAAGAGATTAAACACTGTGTGAGTCACATTACAGCTTCTAATATTAACAGTCTGATTTCCCACATTTGTTGTCTTATTTTTTCCTTTCTAGAAGTATGAATTACAAAAGATTTCTCCTTCCCCTTCACTTTTGAGAGCAATTAAAACCAAACTGTTTAACAAACCACTAACTGCCAAAAAGCATTCAAATTAGATCTCTTATTTTCATAGCTTTCTTGCTTTTGACCAGAACTGAACCAATTGGCTTCTGGATCTCTCTTCAAAAAGACACTTCTACTAAAATTTCAATGTATTTAAAGTAGCAAATTGAGAACTTCTAATGTTGTATGGTGTGGCATTAACAAGCAGACAGAGTCTCCAAAGATGTATTCCACCACCAGGTATTGTTTGGATTTAATTCAAACGTCATGTTGCCAGACTCTAAAAGATAGATGGAGGTTTGCTAATATCCTTCTTTCCTCATTATTCAAAATAAATTTTGATGTAAAGCAGAGCCAGCAAAGAGGAGAGAATAGAAGGGAAAAAAACAATCACTCGCTCTGTATTTCTTAATAGCCTGGGTAAAATGGATTTGTATGTTTTGGCTTTCAGGGGCAGCAATAGGGGTGTTATATAAGTGTCAGCGGGAGCTNTTTGATGTAGAGCAGAGCCAGCAAAGAGCAGAGAATAGAAGGAGGGAAAAAAAATAATCACTCGCTCTTTCTTTCTTAATAGCCTGGGTAAGATGGATTTGTATGTTTTGGCTTTCAGGGGCAGCAATAGGGGTGTTATATAAGTGTCAGCGGGAGCTCAGGCTGGGAGGGAGTTGTTGGATGTCCCAGCTCGAGCACTGCCCCTTGCCCGGTTCCGACGCGGGCGCCCTCATCTCGCCCTGAAAAGATGCTCTTTTCAGGCTGCCATTTCTTCACGATTTTAAACTATTTCTGACAGACAAACAGCAATATTTAGGGCAAGAACAAAACAGTGTTTTTGTTTTCCCCCTCCGCTCCCTTTTCCTCCAGCCACTGCTTCTCTCCTGTTGTTTCTTAAAATTGCAAGCGGGAATAACGCCGCTAGTCAAAGCGCTTCACGCCGTTTGGCTGCATTGCAGGAGCGCAGAGCGTGGAGGTGAACGGGAACCGCAACGCGCTGCTGCTGAGGAGACACAACAAAGGGAAGGAGGAAACGCGTATTCGCAAACTGCTGGGTCTACAAGGGAGCTGTAGTCGAAGTGACAGCGTGAACACTTCAGCACCACCTAATTACCTCTAACAAGTCCTCTGTTTTCAGCAGGCTTGAGCACAGCTGAGGCACTGCGTTTTTTAAAGGATCCTAACTTAAAAGGCTAGAGGATCCAGTATCCTAATGATATTTCAAACAGCACGAGTCACTGTAAACATTCAGGATCTAAGTTCCTTTTCCAGCAGCTTAGGAAAACTCGCAGGGAGACACAGGGTGACTGTGCTCCCAGCACAACCTCTGCACTTCCATGCGGATGGGAAGGAGCAAGAGATCCTGCATGATACGGGCACTTCTGTGCCAACTCGCTCTACAGCTTAAGTTACACTTATCAAGTGATGCGATTTTACTAAAGAGACCTAGGAAGACACATTCTCATTAATGCAATAATTCACAAATTATTGCAAGTATACAGTAAAGAAACAGCTAGTTCCATTTGTTAGACCTTTAGACTCTTGTACAAGACAAATAAGCAAAAGTTCCCGAATAATGCTAGCAGATTTTATTTAAATTAATTCTATGATTCAACTGATTTATAATTTTTAAGTACTCCCTCCCTCTTCTCCATCCCAGCTGTCAGGAAAAACAAGACAGCTCTGTTTGGACTGAGGGGATTTTGCTAAATCACGAGGTTGTGCTGTCTTCCTTTGCTCTGCTCTCCAGAACAGCAGCAGGGCAAGTGGGCCAGAGCTGCCACTGCTTTGGGGTTCAAAGCTCTTGGTTCCTTTTGCATGATTTATTCTCCACGGAAGTTACATGTCAATGAATTTCTCTGAACAGTTAGGATGAAGTATTCTTCATCATTTGGCAATTTCCTCTTGCAGGCTGGAATGTGCCCAGAAGAACATTTTGGGTTTACAAGATCTTCAGAGTCTGTCAGCCTGCAACCAGCCTGGCCGCCTGTGCCACTCGCACCGCAACGGCGAGCACAAACACATGATTTTAGCTTCCATACACAGGCCACTGCGCTGAAGTGATCCGCAGCATCCCCCCCGTCTGCTCGAGCACTGTGGTACATCATCGGTTGCCAAAATAACCCTAAGTGGGATATGCCTCTAAAAAGATCTCCTAGCTTCCACTGACTGTGGAGCATGTTCTAAGCTCAAACTCGAGATTTCAGAATGAAGTTTCCCCGTTTCCTCCTTCATCTTTTCTCCACTGAAGTTCTCCTAGACAAAGGAACTAAGAGCCAACTTCTTCAATCCCTGTGCGGTACCGAGGAGAACAACTTCTGATCTACGAATCAATAGCAACGCGCACATAGCCAAGAACACAAGTAAGCCAAGAAGATTGTGCTAGAATAGAGGCTTTTAAAGCTAACGAAGAGAAGTTTAGAAGTTTCTTCTTTTCTGTAAGAAAAGCACATGCCGTTTTGTTTTACAGAAATCGGGTCAGCTCAACCCAGTTGCTTCAACCTTTGCATAATTGTTATGTCTATTAGAAAAGTGGTGGCATTCAAAAGCATTTGATGGCAAAGGCCCCAGACAGTACTGGTCACACACTATCATCCAGGCAACTTTATTTATTTTTTTAATAACATTTCTTGAACACAAATTTACAGACAGCTTGAAATTAAAAACATGCCTGAGCTCAAGGCAGAAGAAGCTTCACTAAAGCCAGGAAGAAGAGTTATCCCACATCAAGCCAGCATAGATGACCAGAAGATCAGAACTATTAAGTAGGTGAGAAAAACCTTAAAATTGTTTTTAAGGTTTTCTCCCTATTTAAGTAAGCTAAAAAAACACTCATTTATTTGCAGTCACATAAAGATAGGCCACATTTTATTCACTGTTGCATCAGTGAAAATCCAAAGTAGTTCTAGGGACATCAACACAAAGTTGAAACAGATTTACACTAACATAGCTCCAAGAAGAAAAATAGCTCAAAATGTTTGCTCATTAACTGCCTTACTCCTCACTCATATCTTTTGTGTTTCTCTTTAATGACAGAGGGATGCGGGTTGGAAAAAAATGCAAGATGCAACATTCTCCACCACACACGAAGAGCTTGGAAAGTCTGAAACATTTTTAAGGAACACATAAAAGATTTTTGCAAAGCTTAAAGCAGATGGTATTTGAAGCCGGGAGACAAACTCTATGCTTTGAGAATCATATATTGATTAAGAACTAATTAAATTAAAGCCATGAGTTTTTACCATATTGGTAAGAAAAATGCTAACATGACACAATTACAATCTTTCCTTCTTTCTGTATAAGGAATTAAGCGTATTCCTCTAAAATCACTGATCTCAAGATGGCTTTTTTCATGTTTAGAACAAAACGTATCAGAGTTATAGACTGTCACCAAATCAAGGGCGCAAAGCTTCCTGCAATGCTCGACTTAAATAATCTGGGGAGCTCTAAAGGGGTCTAACACACAAATATAGGAAGCAATCAGCTTGGCAATAGGTCACACACACAAATAGGATGTTGCTTTCAGCATCTCTTGCCATTATGCTAATTCCAAACTGAGGTCCGTGACATTATTAGACCACGCTCCGTACTCCTGTGATGCTAGTAGGGCATTAAGCAAAGCACTACGGATGCGGTGAAGTAACAAAAATAAAAATGCGCCTTTAATAATGTCATAATAATCAAAATGCCGGTCATGTGGACTTCTGGGCAGTAATTAGAGTCGCATCCAACTGTCCACCAAAGCTTTTCAAAAAAGGTAAGAAAAAAATCCATTAAATTGCTTGCAAAGTTTGTACTGAGCAGAGAAACCCAGTTTAGCTCTAACAGTCTGGGCATTCAGATTACCAGCAGACAGGCTTCCAGGTCATGCACTCACAGTAACAACTAAATTCTTCAATTTTTGTTTCTAACAGAAACATTGCCCATCCCCTATTAGAATATAATACATGCCTAATGTTACATTCTGCACGTATTCAACATGAGCAACTACATAGAACAACTACAAAAGCAAAGCTGCAGTTATTCCATCAATTATATTGGTTTTACAGTTAGTAATATTAAAAATATGCACAGGGAAACACCTTCAGCTGAGGAATAAGTCTACAAATGTCACTAACTTTACTGAATCATCACAAACTAGGAGATATGTTGATAACACATGCATGCTTTTTGTACTAAAAACGTCTGTGTTTTCCTCATGATACACATATTGGTGCAATCCTGAAAAATGTGAAAATAGCTTCATCAAGCATGATGTATTATTCTGGGATTTAACTATTCAGAAGCAATAAAATATCAATTAATTTTTTTCATTTGCTGGCCCCTCTGTTCTCCTCTGCTGGCCTGAGGCAATCGAAGGCAAGAAGGATTTCCCAGATTAGGGAGAGGGATAGAGCATGCTGATAGAAAGGTCAGCATTGGAATAGGAAGAAAATACATGGATAGCTTGCAAAAGAAAAGCGTTCTTCAAGTGTTGGTGTAGAGAACGTGCTTCTGGATGGCTTAGGTTGCATTACAGAATCTATTTTGTTCCACGGGATGATGACTCAGACGTACATTTTTAATTTAAGATTTAATTATCTTAAAAACAATCAAAAAAGGGAATGCTGTAGTTCTGCCTGTGACATGTCAAGAATTTCTCTTGGATATATATTTGTTTATATATTTATATGTATACAGAGCCACAGCAGCTGTATCCTGATGTGACATAGAGCAAGAAACTAAATTTAAAAAATAAATTAACTCCACTCAGTTAAAGAGACATAGCCAAGGGGATCTGGAGTATCAGCAGGCCCATGAGGTCAGTTCTCTAGCTGTTCATCCTGCTCTCACAGAGTACATGAAAGCTTCAGCAGAGTCTTTGGAAACAGTAAAGGTAAATAGGATTTGGCCCAGCTTCTGCATCATCTCAGGAGGGCTCTCCACATGAGACCACACGATGCCAGCAGTTCTGGACAGGGTACTGAAATTCCTTTTTTTTGGAATATAATACTCTCCAAGAAGGACTCATCCGGGAATAGATCTGTTATACATAAATCACAGAGGACACTCTAACTATCTAGACAATTAAAAATGAATTTTAATTGATCTCTCTTGAAAACTCCCGAGTTGTCTGTTAAATTCTTAGTTGTCAATAATTGTAAAAAAATACTGTAATTCACCGCTTGGTTACAGATGTTTCTTCTTTTTGCAAAGTTTGGTTTTACCTCCTCAGAAATATTCACAGTGTCTGAAATAAAACTGCAAAGCTTCAAATCAAGAAGAAACAGGAGATAAAGGAAATCTTTAGATTAAAAGCATTGACTTAAATTGAAAGTAAAGGACTCCAAGTACTGAAGTTTTTCTTAAAATATTAAAATTTTCATAGCACTATTTTTTCCTGAAGAACATAAGGAGTTTTATAGTTTTTCTAATGAATTTACTGTTTATAGACAGGCTGACAGGTCTCTGACAACAAACTTTCAGCTTAATATATAGTCAATAACAATCTATTTTACCAAGGAATACTTTATTTTTCTCTTTCCATCCTTCTAGAAATAACTGTCTTCCAATTTTGCTTACACAGTAACTTTTCACCCTGAAAACTCTGCAAGCTCTCAACTAATTAGCATTTACGTAAGTCTGTCTTGTTTCCGTATGTGATTTACAAGATGTGCTCTGATCACTCTTTAATACTTGACGCATTACTTTCTACCCAACTATATTTAATACATTTTAATAAGACATGAAATTATATCACAAGGAATATGACTCAGCTATCAACTATGTCATGCACTGTAACACTGAAATTTTCGCTCCATTCTGCATTGGTTAATTATAATTCTTTTTCTAATAGATGCATTTTTGAGACTAATGAACAGAAAGGATGGATTTCTCATACAGTGTGGCAGCAATTATCGTTAGATCTAAAGCAGGCATGTAGCAAACAGTTCTCAACAATGAAACTACGATTAAAAGTTGATGGGATTTGCTTTTTTCAAATCAGTGTGTGTTGTAGCTTCAAATTTAAAAGGTTTCTCACTTCAAAAACATTCCAGAGGGCCTCTAGAGTTCTTGCTGTCCCTAATACACAGATCGCTATGGTCCCACTCTAAGAGAGCACACAACCTCCTGGCCAACACATGGAGCGGGAGGTATTTTGACAGACGTGACCCTTGGAAAGGATGAAGAGCTTAGAAGAAACCAGCCCTAAGCCAGATATGATGATTGTGGACGGAGGTAGAAATCAGTCACTGTCTTCTAGAACCAAGACAGAGAATTCATCAGAATTAATCTAGTAAAATATCAGAAAAGCTAAAAAGATACAGGTAAGATTAAAAAAAAAATCTCTATAGACTACCTCCCTTGTAGCATCTTAAAGATGGCAGTTGGTTCAGTCTATTTCCCAGTCTATTTCCCTTCAACTAGGATGGAAACAAAGCATCAGGCAGCACAACTTAAATTCAGCAAGTTAGATTATGACTCCCGCTGCATTGAGAGCAGCAAACATGCAGCTGCAGCAACTACACTCAGTCTGGAACTGTAGCATTTGCATGGAGCAGCAAAAAGAGGGGCCAACAGGAGCTCTACCCATCCAACACCGTGGCCAACAGCTTCACCAACACACGAGCACACCAAGGCAGTGGAGATCAGCTTCACTTACACCTGGGATCCTCAAAGCTGACCCTCACCACAGTCCATCACCAGTGCTGCCCTTCAACAAAAAAAACATTCATGTTGCTCCCTAGGTTGCATTAAGTGCTGCATTCAGAAGTTATACCTACAGTCTCAAATGCATATTTATGAAGGAAAGTTAAGAAAATAATATATCATCAGTTTCCAAGTGTTTTTATACCAATTATTTATCCCATTAACCTCTGGTAATTTATAACAAGCTGTCATATCATTAACACATTAAGTCAATAATTGCTGTCTGAATATTTTCAACCCTATGCGCACGATGTTCTCAGACTTCAGTGAAGGAGATGATTAATGGAGACTCTGCACAGACAGCAACCCCTGCATATACTTCATCCTTCAACGGATACTGTATGGCTGATTGCTGCACATGTTACTATTTCTTTATTTGGGGACTACCCCAAGGCTGCATCCAGTACAGAGAGAACCAAGGTTCCTGTTTGTCGTAAGTTATTTCGCTCCATGGCATAATGGAAAAGGCTAATAAGAATCATGTGCTTGCCAAGGTCTTTCTAAATTAGCATTTTCTTCATTTATCTGTTTTCTGTCAAAACAAACCATAATTCAAAGACAGAACTAGTCCTCTTCGCTGGAGAAATAACCTTCACAATGCAAACCAGCTCCCTCTTGCAGTGTTGCAGGCACTTCCAGCAGCCCCAACACCAACAAGGTTCCCCCTGCCCCAAATTCCACAGGGCTCCGGCTCCCAGGTGCAGGAGCAGCCCTCTCCTTGGCATTTTAATAGCAAGAGATTCAGAGAATTACAAAAATAAAACAATATTCAATGTGCCCCATGACTCGCTAACAGTGCTCTTTTAGCAGCTAGATTTAAAACAGAGGATCAACCAAGGCAGCTTAACTGAGACACAAACCTGTTTTTCTCAAAAATGTTGTTACTACTCTTTTTCTGGGGGACAGGGGGAAAAATTTTATATTCTTAGGAAATAGCGTTTGCCAGATTCGCTGCTGCAATGGAACAAAGCACCGTTTTAAAATTAGAATGATTATCTATCATATTTAATTAATAACCTTGCCATGAACTGACTGATGTCAGTGCTCTAAGCAAAGAAACCTTCCAGAACAAGTGCTTAATAGATGAATTTCCATATTAGAGTAAATTCAGCATACATCACTGCTCTTTGTTCCAAAGGACTTAGGTGCAGGAAAAAAAACCTATCGAGTTCATCTGTGTTATGAACCACATTATCACAGTGGAGAACAAGAAAGGCAACAACCATATGCTCAAATACCACATTAAATGCTCTTCCGTGTTCTTGACAGAATAGGAAACCAGCTTCAAAAAAAGATATAGGTCAGTAATTTCTTCTGAGAGTCAAATTGCTGGATCCTTCTTTAATGGGAAATATTCAAAAATATTTTGTATAGACAACAGGGATTTTAAAAACTCTTAACCCTAACACCCTGAGTTTACCTGGCATGAGCTGTTCCTTACAGTCAAATAAGAGCTTTTACTACACAGCTGCTAGTTAAATGTATTTTCCCCATAGATTTATAAAGAAAAGAACATTCCCTATGTGCATATTTTGTACCTGGTTTGACTGTCCTTTCTTCAGAGATTTTATTTCAAGTTTTCACTCAAATTTCACTAATTTTAGCTGGTATAACAGCTTTAAAAAATTACTCAGAATTATTGATTTTAAATGCCCAATTCAAAGACCAAATTGTATTAAGAGTGAGCTTATCACACTGTGGATCCTCTTCTAAAGCATGAAGTATAACAACCTTTTTGAGGATTCTTTCACAGAATTCAAAAAAAACATTAAGTTTACGCTCTAAAGGAATGTTATTACACTATTTAAAATACCTATGACATTTCTGCAGATCCACATTAATGAAATACTCCAGGGGCCTTCCATTATGTTAAACTTATCTCTACAAAGAAAATCTTACACCGATACATAAATATTTTTCCACGCAGGAGAGATAAAAAAGTAATGCTTATTAAACGTGGAGTGTTTTATGCATTGGCTTCCAAACCCACCTTCTGAGCATTTGTATTTGTATCAGCAATATCTCACACCCCACTGTGAATAAGATCTGTATGTTATTGTTCAGTTTACACGTACCTGCTTTCCCTCGCTTAACCTTAGCTTAATTAAAAGAAAATCTCATGATCTTTCAGGTGTTGAGTATGGGTTTATTACAAGGAAGCTTGTTTTTCTGGACAAAAGGAAGATGCGTTAGCAGTGCTGTATCTTGATTAGCTAGACCATGTTAATTCCCATAGCAAATGATCTCATGTGTGTGATAAACACCTGGTTTCTCATGGGAGAGGAAGGTGCTTTTATCAACATTACCTGCTCAGGGCAGGCTGCAGGTTGACTTTCATTCCAAAGCATGTGCCAAAAAAGTTAGAACCAATTTTTAAAAAGAAAGCATGATAAAATTTTAATACAAAAGCAGGCTAACACATACTTTCGCTGTCTCTGAGAAGAATAACACACGACAAATCCAGGGGGTATGAAAGAAATACTGTTCATCTCCAGTCATTCCCCCTTCTGTCAGTGTTGTTATGCTCCAACCAGCCCATTTCAGGAAGCAGAGACAGAAGTGAAGGAGTGAACACAAAGGAGGGAGTGTGTGTGTTAGTTCTAATTAAGCTCTAACATGAAAGAAGCAATTTAAGTAATGATGCTTTAACATTATAAATTCAGTTTCTCTACAAACACACACAAAAAAATCCAGATTTCAAAGTCACCGAAAGACATCTACTGAGCACTACATGCGCACACAGCAGAAATGATTTAATGCAGTCATCCTGTAAATCAAAGCAACAGAAGAGCCCTTTTATTCACTAGAGCACCTATTTAACCCCTCTCTGCTCCCTACCTTGCAGCCTCCTTCCAAGCCTTACAAGATAAATGGTTTTCTGCGGCAAGGCTGAGAGTTACTGAATTCCGAGTATTTTGGATGTTTTGGACATTGTATTGCCCATGGTTCTGGGGCTCTTCAGTGAGCTCAATGCTCCCATCTCCTCTCTCTGCTTGGGGTACCACAGTCGTGCCCATCTACCTGAAAGATAGGGCAGGAGGTTGTAGCACCATTTCTCCACATAACCACTGCATTAAACGCTTATTTGAAGCTGAAGATACTCTTCTTTTCAGGATGCCGTGGAGCTGGCTTCCCACCCCCTATTTTTGTTATTGTTTTATTCACCTATTTGTAGGAATTCTAAGGAAATTCCTTAACAAGTGGACAGATGCTCAGGATTACTGTATCCCCATCGCCCTACACATCATACCTGACACTGGAAAAGCAGTATTGTGGCAGATTTGCTTTTTTAGGTTTAAAAAGTAAAATCAACCTTTATACCTTCTAATTATTCCTGATATGGCATACCCCTCCAAGCTGCCAGCTTTTCTCCTCAAAACATCCAGCAGAATAATATTTTTGAACCCACCTCAGAAAACACTATATCTGTCTGGATGGCTGTTTTATAATAATAACCACAATAACTGCACTTACACAAGAGGGGAGAATTACTTGCCATGTAGAGGTAAAATAATCATGTCAGAAGTCTGATACAGAGAAGTACCTATTTCTGGCTTTTACACAGGCTATAGCAATAATGAAACCCTACATTTTCGGTGCAAATGGAAGTTTCCTTTAATAGAACTTAACTCCACTCTTTAATAGGAAAATGTAATAGCTGTTAACCTCGAGGTCATCCTACATACATATAATCCACCAACTGCTTTTAAAATAATAAGTCCGTGCTCGAGCAAGAGGTGCACTCAACACGTGCAATAGTGCGATATAAAATAGCTGCTGGCTAAACAGCCTCCCCTCACTATCACCTACTGAATAGAAGCAGAATATTCAGTATTTCACATTAGGGCAACAAACACCAAACCAGGAGAGATCATTTGAGAGGGACAGTGCTCTCCCTCCTCTAGGGAAAAACCTGCGGACTGAGACTTTTGCTCCCAGACAGTCCTCCTTTTTTAGCTGTTGTATGCAAGAGGCTTGTGAAGAGCCCCAGCGTGTGAGTCTCCTTGGCCTGGGGGCCCCGCAGCTCCTCAAAAAAAAGGGAAAACTTCATAAGGGACCCACAACTGTGGACCCCCAGCACCACCTCACCCAATTCATAGTCCCCTTTACAAGGACTCTGTTCCCCCCAAACATGGGGTTCTTGCTTCTAGAATAAAACCAAATAAGGTATCTATTGCAGATATGTATACATATACACACACATATATACACACACAAGCTTTTTATATAAACCAACTGGCAAATAGTTGTTAAATGAACCATATTCAGCATCTCATGATCCCACATTGAAGGCTTAATAAAAAGTAAATCAAACATCCACCTTAAAGTACCGCTGGTAGCTCACCACAATCTCCTTCAGATGCACATATAACTGGAAGCCAGTCCCCTGGTAACTCCAAAGCTACGCCACCCTCAAGGCATCCCACAGTAACATGATTGTACAGCACCAGCTCGTAGAAATGCCATTTTTAAAACATTTTCAAGTGAACACTTACTCTCACTTTAAAGATTACACATCACGGAAGTGTTCTCACTCAGTGATTTCCCATGCACCGAGTGCATTTGCATTGCTGGAGGTGATTTCCACTTTGAAGAACTCTTAAATCACAGAGGAACTGTCCCTTACAATGAATTTTTTTAAAAAAATCTTTAGGTAACTGCTCTCCCTTTGAGAGTTCTCTAGTTATTGTGTAATTCCCCTTTTGAAGATTTGCATATTGATGAAGAGGCGCCTTTGAAGATTTTCACATTGTTGAGATGGGAGGAATCCTTTGAAAAATGCTCACATCAGAACATCTCCCGTATGCACCATCTGTATCAACAAGGCATTCTGCTGCTGGAAAACACTCTTACTGACATCCTCGTGTATGAAGATAGCCTGTACTTTATTAATGCGTATAAATGTCCTGCTTTTTAAAGGTATTGGAAAATACATTACAAAAAGGTTGTTTTTTTTTTCCTCCAGAAGGTCTAGCCAGCATTACTATTAAACAGACAGAAATGACAAAACTTGATCTGGGACAAACACTAGGCCAACTAATTTTTGGTGCTACCAGAGCTACTAACAGCACAGCGTGTGCTCTGCTCCTTCAAGAAAGAAGCCTCCAGTTTTGCCTCCTTGCAACAATCATATGTTTTTATTCAGCCGCTGGCATTTTACCAAGTCATACAAACTGGTTTTCAAACATCAGGTTGTACCATAGCAACTAGAACAAAAGAGGTTTATTTAAATATCCAAATGACACCTGAAGCACTTAGGCCACTACCACCATGTATAAAAGAGCCTACTGCAAGTTCTTGAAGTCCTGCCTGCATATGAAAGAACAGAACACCAAGGCTAGCAAATGCTAAGGAAGAAGAAACCATCCTAAAACAAGGTGATTCAATAACTTTGAGAATGGAAAGCTTAAAAAAGGGGTTAGATTGGGGGAGATATAGGGAAAAGAGGGGCAGTAGAGAGCACGGAGAGAGGAAAAATGCATTAAGAAAAAAGGAAGACTGGAAAAGATTCATCTTCATAAATTCAGTCAGACAACAAGGATCATTGTGTCAACCGCAACAAATACACTAGGCAAGTTTTTCCATAGCGATTTTCCCCCAAACCATCATCAGGTGTGAGTCAATTAATTGCTATGAAAAATAACATTATTCTCAAGTAAGTGGCTATGAGATCACTTGGGTACTGTGAGCACGGGCTTTGCAGTCCAGACCAATTTCCTGAGGGCTCCGAAGGTTTCCTATTGCAGTACGAGGGAAGTCATTCTCACAGAGCCCCGACGGCCAACAGGAGTGAAAGAAATGAGCATTAATGATCTCCTTTCATTAGCAGGAAGCTGCTAAAAGTTTGTGGTGATTCATCATATTAAGCAACTATTGACCAGCAACAATTAAAAAGAATTTAGTGTCCTGCTATAGAAAGCTGTAAGTAGGTACTTAATCAGTTCTCAGATAATCCATTTTCCTTGTTTTTATGCAGCGTATTTGAAAATCAGGCCTAAAACAACGACGTTTCAATATCATTTCTCCCCTCGTATGCATATAAATTTACTTAACTACTGTTATTGTGAGGTTTTTCTCCCTCCTTCAACCACAATTTCAAAATTCATTCTCTGAATGCAAAGCCACAGCTAGATGAAGCTCTAGTCTCTTTTTCCCCTCAGCACCTTGGATCACCAGCTCCCACCACCTCTCATCAAGACATTTCCAAACACCTCAAAATCAAAGACCAGGACATTACGATTTGTTATCTAAGATACGTCTGGATCTTTGTCATAACTTTCTTAGCTTTCCTGCAACATCGAGGTTTGTTTTGACAGAACCCAAACTTTGTGTGTGCTTTTGTTAGAGTGAAACATTTTCCAGGAACATTTCTCAGGGTCACAGGGAAATTTACACAGGGATAAAGGACAGTGACTCACAACAGGAGAATTGCTCCACTGCTCCGAACATTTTTTTATTCTCTCCCCTCCTGTCTATCCTGGAAGAAATTACTGATCTGGGAATACAGAGCATCCTGTGCATTGATTGTGGAGGCCCAACTGCTACAGACTGACAAATATCTGTGCCACAAAGTCTTCAAGAAATTGTAACATTTTTGGATTCTATTCGACTATAAAAACCCCAGACTACAGAAAAGGCTCCAACTCCAATGACACTAATCAGAGTGAGTCTGAGGTCAAACAAGAGCACAGCAAGATCTGTCCCTTGAGCTTCCTCCAGAAATTTCCTCCAGGAAAAATATACATATATATATATACTCTTTGGTGTATATGCACATATCATATTTGTTTTCATCTTGCTTCCTTATCCTTTTAAAGAAATAATTATTTACCCACCTACCTCCTCTCCACAGAATTACATGAACAGGATAAAAGAGATTTCCAGGTCTACTGGCATATTCTCCTTTTACAGAGCTTACGTATCAGTAAGAAATTAAAATATTTGAACTTAGAGAGTGCTGTGCTGCAACTGATATATATTATGGCACTTCAATTTGAGTTCGCTTAGATGAAGAACAGCATCTAACCTTTCAGGTCTCTTATTCTGGAAAAAAAAAAAAGAAAAACCATCCTGAAAATACAAGGCAATGAAATTGCCTCTTTCACTGGAAAGAAGGTTATTTATGTTACTTGGGACTGAGGCACAGCTTAAGAAACTATTACAGCAGAGTATCTTTGATTTTAAATTGAATGTCAAGCATAGTTATACAGTGGTGAACTCCCTCAGCTGCCCAGCAGAACTGCTACATATTGCATACAAAATGCAAGAGGATGGGATAAAAAAAGAAGTGAGCAAAGTCCCTTAACTGCAGAACAAGGTGGCCCAAATGGGGACAGCTCCTGCTGCCCCAACATACACGGCTGTCCTGGGGCACCTGGTCTTTATAGTCAAGAATCTGCCAACTACAGAAAGAGCTTCTGCTCTTTCTTAATTGTTTCCTGTATACGCACCAATAATTCACAGGATTTCGGAGTAATATTCAGTATTGCACTCCCATGGCGATCTATGACAATTCACAATACCTGCAAATGGCAGGTGAAGTGTTTTACGCAGAGATAGTCTTAAGGGTAAGTGACATGAAAAGAAAAGAAAGAATCTAGTGTCATTTTCCAGTCTCATTTCAATGGGGGAAATGGAGGATTTAATCAGCCCACCAAATAAAATTCAAAGTTTCATGTGGTCGTGACTGATCTACGCAAATTTCAGTCTCAAGAGTCAACAGAGCAGTTTAAGTTTTGAAGTGTACGGCTTTTACAGCTTCAGTTAATTTGGGCCTTTTTACTACAAAAACAGTTAAAACACCTGTCATTTTTACCTTATGAAGTTATTAGTGAGTTCAGCTAACAACAGAATATTGCGTATTATTGAAATAATTAGTAACCAATTTTCTCAAAAGCCTGACTTTCTTAGCAGTGTGACAATGGGGCCTTTAATCTTCATAAACTCTCCCAGGCTCCCATCCTGACAATTCCATTTCCAAAAGTCACAGATGACACCTTTGCTTGACAAATTACTGCTGATGCCACGAGAACACGCGCCCGGATGCTGAGCCGCTGCTTATCCATCCACGCTGTGCCCTAATTGGAGTCAAGCACTTGTGAATATTCTTACACGCAAGCCCGAGGCGGCTCTCTGCTTTCTGGAAGAAAACTAAGAGCAAAGGCAGTAACTCCGGAGCTCTCGACACACGGCAGCACGGGATCGCGATGCGCAGCGTCTCTCATTCACCACGTCTTCCTGCTCGGCACAAAAGGGATGATTCTCATTTCTACGACTGCATCGCTCTCTGCTTTATTATAATCACTCCTGATTTGCTGTGTTTTATAACGCTGATACATCATCTGGACTGTTACTGGTATCTTCACAGAATATGTGCCTTACTCTGCTTGGCATATCATTCTTTATATCAGTAGCCATGGATTAAAGCACACCCTATGTAATTTTACTGTACACTATCCTATGTTAAAGTGCATAAATTCTATTTTAAAGTGTATTCCTGGCCCTTAAAAATAGTTGCCATAGCATTCTTGAGTTTTTATAAGGACTCAGAAAAAGGACATTTTCCTACAAATTCACAAAGGGATCCCCCATTGACTTTCATTAGGGTTTGGATGCATCGTGTCACAGTCAGTTCTATTGCATGGAGATATCCCGGAAGAAAATTGTTTGATATATCAAGATGTGTAACAAAAAACGTTATTATGCAATGGCTGGTTCCAATCCACCTCCACTGTTATTCTTCGATTCCTAAATTCTTATATAGTGCTACTCTTCCGCTAATCAGCTACAGAACATGAAGAAGCTGCAGGAAATATGGAAATATCTCCATTTGCTCATTTCTTCACCCACAACTGGAGTAAGAGGTGTAACAAACTGCTCTGAAAAACTGAAATGCTCAAATACTCCATAAATCCAGATTTTTTATATATATAAAAAAAAGTCAATATAATGATTTTCCTAGAAGTGAATAAAGCCCAGACAGTTAGAAGATTAAAGCTTTACCCTTTTTAAGTTAAAACCATTCAACTACTCTCTCCCTAATAACTTCTGGCCATAGCAATGACCTCTAGATAGCTATATACTTAATTCTACTTTATCCAACAGGTTTGACAGCTAGCATAATTTTACAGGGAAATGCAAGCACTTCTTAAAGATATATTGTAGTAAACAAGATCAATAAGTTCTCGTTTCTTACAAGACCTTGTGACAGGGCACACCGCAGTCAGGCACCATTTACATGGGAGGCAGTGGCTGAAACCATGACAACTCGGGGGATGTTAACAGTTTTGTCATTAAAGTTCATGGCGCTGCGAAGTCCCCATGGATGCCCCAATTCTGATGAGTTAATCTACCAAGAAAAATAATGTAAAAAAGATTTTCTTGAAAATAAGGAATTTTACAGAACAGCAGATAAAGCAGCAGTTGTTCAAGTCTAAAACAACAGTCCAAATGCATAGGAAGAAAGGGAAGTTCTATATTTTGTTCTGACAAAACCAGAGTGAATTAAGCTTTTACTAAAGCTACTCTGAACTCTCTAAAGATTAAATTTAACATTTTACTTCTTTAAGCTTTCCAACTCAAACCGTGTACTTGAGAATATAGTTCACAGATGGCTCTGAGAGGGCACGGAAGCTGCTTTGTTACCTGAGGATGTTCACTAGGTTTTGGTATTAAGGAATCACAAAGCCACATGCCGTGGATAAACAAGAGCAGCCACAATTTTTATTCTGCCCCAAAGATGTCTTTTCCAGAGAGAAAAGCAAGAAATCTCTTTCAAAAAAAAAAAAAAAAAAACCCCACAAACACACACACACTTTGATTTGTTAAGGTCATGCTCAAGCATTGCCTGCAGCAATGGCCTATAGAACTCAGGACTTGAAGGCACAGAAAAGGTTCCTGCAAAACAAAGAAGGGATTTGACAGCAAAACTGGGCATGGATCTAATTATTCTCGTGACATTTGCTTAATGTATTTTAAGGTTAACACAATTCTAGGTAGGAACTTGGTTTAGAAGCCTGATTTGCAAAGATGCTTTTCTAGAGGAACCTGAAAGCTATTTATAACTGTGCTAAGAAGAAACAGAAAGGTACAATTTTAAAGATGGCTTGACGATATGCAGATCCTTATATTCAAAAATTGCTACTGCTACTCATGTCCTTTTAAAATATTTTAGAATAATGATCAGTCAATAAAAAAAATATATTTTTACTATGTTTTACATGCCTGGAAATGTAATCCACTTGGCAACCATAGTATGTTCTGGAAGCTAACAATTAGCAGTTAGCAAATTGTAAAATTCTGTAAGCTAAGCCAGGCTTTTATATAAGCAAACAAAATAAAAAGTTCCTTTAGATGGATTTTTTTTCCTCCTTCAAATTTCAAGCCTGCTGATTCACTAAAGGGGTCACCTTTGGTAGCAAGGGCCCTGTTCCTCCTATCCCTGCTATTCTGCTCACTGCAGCGCTGGCCTGGACAACACTTCTACTCTGAACATTAAGTTACTATAAAACCTGACTGCTGAAAATAGGTGTACACCACCTTCTGCAAGCAGTTGGCATTTCGTTATTTAGGGATGACATATCATTACAGTGGTACATTTAAAGGTTGAAACTCAGTATGCTGCTGAAAATTTTAAGTGGTACCCTGAAAAGCCACTATCATTATTTATAATGGCTTTCCCAGCTGCAAAATGTGCTGGATAACACAAATTAAGTGTTTGCTGGGAGAAAATCTCCTCTAGTAATAACAAAGTAAACAACAAACTATAGGTTGGTAGCCAAAAACTAATTGAAGTGCAACCAGACGTGAGTCTGGAAGGTTTATACCCTTTTACTGACAGTCACGAGTTAGCTCTGCTCAGTATTAGTAAGTAATTAGTACTGGAAATTTGTCATCTTTGAACAATGCCTATATAAAACATTTTTTTTTTTGATAAAAACATGGAGGAACATTCAGCTTGTGGGGATGACAGAGTAGTGACTTTGCCAAGAGAAGAAAGGCCAGATCTTAACTCCTAGGCTGACTTTAAAACAATCAACCTTCTCATCCAACTAAAGAAAATATCTCCTAAAATAAAAGTTCCAATATATAAACTGTGCTAACAAGAATCCCTGATCATACTTGGGCGGCTGAGACAGAAGACAATCAGCTCTACACAAACAGGACAGATACGGAGCAGAAGTGGCTAATTTGGACAGCAAAGAAAAGCAAGTAGATCTGCACTCAAATTGAAAAACATGAACACATATCTTACACTGAAAAGATACTTTTAAATTACTTCAAATAAAGCCATTTCTGGATTGTGCTGTTCACTGTGACAGGTGGTAATTTGAAATGCAAACATTAGAGATGTCTAATTAATACAGTATATAGAGTGCACTAACTTACATGAGGGTGCTCAGCTGAGAGACATGAAAAAACATATACCGACTCAACCGTATTTTTCCACGACTTTTAAATGCAATTTTTACAAGATATTTTGCCTGAGCTTTCCCATGTGCAAACACACTGAAAAAGTAACAAGAATCATGACAGTACTTGCATGTTTTAGAGGAGAGTCTTCTCCTCTCTTTAAGATCCAGGGCTCCACAACAGCATTTCCTTGCAGCTAGTGGAACGGTATAACATGAGGACCAGGTGCACATCTGGTCTGAAAGAAAACCACGTGCAAATATTGAAAAGTAGCACTTACTCATGGCTGAATAATATTCAAATGTTTAACCACACTTCTTAAAGAAGAAAACTACTTCTTTTCAGCTACTAGAAGAGAATTTAATCAGCAAAAACCCTTCAGATGTTTTTGCTCCCTTCCTCTTCTTCAAAGCAATTGTATTCTAACGTGATCTCTGCTTCAAAATTTCTTAATAGTTAGGAGCAAGATCAGGAAATAAAGGTTTTTAAAGCAATTTTAAGTTTTTAGACAGCAAGAAAAAAATATCCAACTAAGACTAGCTGAAGCAACAGGCATTCTAAGAAACATTTTATTCCCTCTATCACTTCTATGCCTGGAAAACGAGTTCACACCTAAACCCTATTGCAATGAGTGCTCCAAGCATCACTGTTAGACACGCCAGGCTTCAAATCACTGCAGATCCCTTCCTGGAGGTCCTTCTGAAGCTCCTCTCGCTTACTAAACCACTGTGTCTGCCGAGTACTCTTGCAGGCCCAACATCACAAACAAGGTAAATATCACTTAACCGACGCAATTATCAGCCAAAAGAAAAGGATAATATGCCATGCTATGTGACCAGCTGTACGAAACTTTATTAGTTCTGTGAAGAAGGTGAGGTGATTTGATCTCTTTACTGTTCTTTAATCATTAAGAAGGCGTACATCAAAGCTGGCACATCAGTCTCTTCTTTTAATCACAGCACTCTGGGGAAAACTGTACCACAGATCCCAAACCTTCGGTGTCAGCACTCACATCACCAAACACAGACACCAAAGAGGGGGATTCTCCTCATTTTGAAATTCTCTGTTATACAAAGGGCTATTCTTCAGAACTTCCACTTTAATTCGTATTGATTTGATCCCTTACATAGAAGGTTTGTTGGGTTGTTCCTGACTGCTCCCGAGATCCAGCTGCCCCATCTACTGCTGCATGACCCAGCAAAAAGGAAGGGGACTAGGAGCAACACTTACATTTTTGTTTAGTTTTGTTTTCCCTCCTCCCTCTTTTTGGCTAAACATGGCTTCCAAATTTAACAAAGAGGTTTTAACCTGTAGCTAAATTAAAAATGTATCAAAACCAAAATTAAATTATTTTTAAGGTAGGAACAAAAGTAGCATTTTCAAATAAAAATGCTTCAATAAAAAAGTAAAGTTCGCAAAAACACCAAAAAAAAAAGATTTTTTTTTTCCATTTATTCCAGCCAAAGTGAATTCAACCTTCACCCTCCTAAGAGATTTTCAGGATATTTATCAGCTGTAACCAAGTGTTTTCACATTGTAATTCATGAAAAACATATGCACGTTTGATCAACTGGCTTTTCTTCTAAAAAAAAGAAAAAAGTGAGCACCACTTTAATAAAATCAGATTTTGACAGTAGCACAAGTAGCCCCAAATTTCTACCTGGTGCCTCTAAAATAAGAACTATGGAGCGCCAAGATAAAAAGGGAACCAAGATGAAGGAGAACCTGGTTTTAGCTGATAAAGAAGGAAGACAATGAAAATTTATGGTACGCTATTAAGTAAAACCTCATGCAGGATACTATAAAAAGTGTAATAAGGCAGTTGCTTTTCCTTCTTGTAAAAGCAACCGTCTAGCTTCTGTACGTTAATTTCCTCCCACGACCACCAGCTTGCTCAAAATGGTAAAATAGGCAACAACTTAGCAATCTCTGTCAAAAAAAAAAAAAAGGTGTATGTAATATTGTCGTAATCTAAGCAGAAATAACAATTTTGTGGTGCACGGCAGCTCTTGGTCACATCGGGGCACTGAGCGGGGCACATCCACAGGCAAAACTTCTTGTTTCATTAGCAATATTCCCACCTCTGGAATTGCCTCTCTCTTAATTCTTAGCCCCACTTGCGCGTCGATGTCTCCAACCAAAAACCTCAAGTACCTTTTGGCAGAAGAGTAGAGCCAAAAGAATCTATAAATAAATAAATCATAGAATGCTAATGCTGGGAATTTCCCCTTAAAACGCAACAAAACTCCGCAGTGGAAGGAGCACGTCTGCTATTTTCAAATTTCGCTGTCACAGCAAAGTAATTCCAAAGCAGACTTCCTCAAGGTACATTTTTTAACTTATGTTAATATATAAGATGTCCTAGAGCATGGGAAACTGCAAATCCCAAGGGAGGAATCAAAAGGGGACGGGGACGAGATAGAGGGGAAAAAAAACAAGTTAAGCTACATACATTGCATTTTGTGCATCTCATAGTATGTGTTTTATTTGCTAAAAATAGAAAGCTAAAGCTGCCTTTAAGACAGTTATAAAAATATAATGTATCCGTTTCCCTTGGCTCTCTTGTTGTAGATTTTTTTTCTTCTTTTAAGAAAACTGCCCTGCTGCAAAGGGCATTAGAAATAAGGATTGGATTTCAGCCGAGGACAGAGTGAGCAGAAAAGCTTTCCTAATTATATTGCTGATTACTTGAACAGTCTTACATTTGACAATACAATTATACTGAAAGAAAGGAAAATGTCTTTATTACACTGGAAAAGAATGAAGAAAGTGTGGTTTTGCTCCTACTTTAGAATTTATGGACTATAAGCCAGACATATAAACTTCACTTGAACTCTAAAAGGTCAGATAAACTTTCTAAAAATATCAGTTTTTCCTTCACACAAGTATCTGAGCTCTATAATAATTCATATTTTATGTTCTCTCCAGTAGCTCCTTCACCTACCAGGACAAGCTAACCTCAAACCTTAGCAGTAACAACATGCCAGTCTCTGTTACTGGTCCTATTTCAACGTCTGCTCTATTGTATTTCTTTTTTTATTACACAGAAGTCAGCAAAGAGTCATAATGATTCTAACACAGCTGGCAGCGCCAGAGGTGCAACACACCTCAATATCTCAGCAACACTTAAGGTGCTTAAAAACAAATTAAAACTATTAGAGCAAACCATTTTGGTGAAAGATAAGTGCAAAACACTGCAACAAAACGCTGCTGTTGTAAATGTAAGCATGGTAAATATCCATCTCCTGAGGGCCTCCCTCTCCCGACAGCCGTGGAGCGGCCCAGCTGGCTCCAGTTATGCCACTCACTGGGTCCACGTGGTCAGCGGGCTCAGACCAGGCCAGCCAGGGCTCGACCCCGGCCGAATTTATATCCCCAGACACGGTCTGGTGTCTGGTTAGATCTGGAGACATTCCTGGGAACCGAGTGTGAGACAAGAGTAACGCTCTCCATTTGGGAGACCAGTTGGGGAATGGAGAAGACAGAGCTTATCAAAAGGTTAGCAAGAACCCACAGTTTCCTTCTAGTACCACGTATGGAGGAACGGGCCCAAACCAACTGTTCTGGCATTCAGCACGAGCCACCAACTTGCTTGGGCTTGGTTGGGATCTCTCTGGTTTCCCCAAGCATCACATCTTACCTCTTCTCTGCACAACACCAAGTTCTGATTTGAACTTTATCTGAACAAGCAACAGACCTTTCTAATGAATTCAGCCACTCACACTTAACTACCATGTCCTTTCCACACCACCTAATTTGATTATTTAAAGAACAAAACCTCAACAATTAGCTGCCACTTAATAACCAGGCTTGAGTCAATGGTATCTTATGAGTACAAGTACTAGGACTTGAATAGAGTTAAACTTTCTTATTCTACAACGCTGCAAGTTTATTGCAATTGCATTAGGTATTTTTTTCTACTATTTTAAAACCAAAAAGATCTTGTTTGCCCCATCCACAAGGGTTTAATTTCAAGCACCCCTTTCAAAGGTAAGGTTTTGAGGAAGAAAGTATGCATCATGCTAGTACTCATTTTTTACCTCTAAAGCCTAATGAAGTATTTTTATAATGCTCCCTCTGCAATAATCTAAAGTATAAGAATCCAAGTTTTACATTTTCATAAAGTTACAAAAAAAGAAGTGACCTGAAGTTATTTTAAAGAATTCTAAAATTTATTAGCAAATACTAAATTATCTGCCTCTGTATTTGGATCTTTGGAGTTCAAACTTGCTATTGGTCACACAAATCTGCTTAATTTTTAGGCCTTAAAAAAAATGGCATTTCTTACCAGAAACAACATGAGCAAACATTAACCAGGTGACAGTCTATGCCTACATACTTTTGAATGAAGGCTTTTTTTATTATTATTTTCCCATTTTCATACGTTTATATATATATTTTTAAAATATTTAGCATACAAAACACATGACAATGCAGTGCATAATTAATATTTTTATCGATCCTCACTTGACCGAGCTGCATCATCTGAACACTCACATTAAGAGCCTACCTAGATCTGCTCCATCAGGGTCTCTCCCAGCTCCCGCCTGCGTTGCTGGATATAAAGCAGCTGCTGAGGGGTCATCCCTGCTCCATGCCCCAGGCTCACAGAAATGTGTTTCCCGTTAAAGCTCTCATCCCCGACATTCCTCCCGCGCGGAGCTCGGTCCCGGGTTTGAGCTCAGGAAACTCCTCACACGGGTGTAATGGGTTCAAGCCGCCCATGGCAGGGAAACCTGTGCCCTGCGCCTGCCCGCTGCAGCTCACACCTGCGACGCGTTTAGCCTTGCAAGAGTCAATTCAGATGGCAGGAAAACACTTTGAAGGCCCTGGTGTAACTTATTGCACTATTTCAGGGCAATTCCTGAGACAGACGATACATACCTGAAGGATTTAAATAAGCTTGTTCCAAATTTCTATGATTTTCTGTTATAAAATATGGTATCCCAAGTATTCCAGGGCCTATGTGCTGGCTGGAAAAAGCCACGTCCTCCGTGCAAACATGACAAGGCTGCTGCCATGAGGCATCTAAACGAGAGCCAAGAGGATGGGGCTAGTCCTATTCCCAAAATATCTTGCTGAAGATATTAACTTCTATAAATTATAAATGCTGTGTCAATGACAACGGGTTTAATTGAGGCTCTCTATGTTGTTGTTTGTGTGAGAAAAATACAGGCATACTCTGGTAGCCGAGCACTTTACAAAAACATGCCGACAGTAAAATTTCATTTTAAAGTGATAATTCACAGTCTTTAAAGCATCTACATAAAACAGCCTTTTGAAACTCTCAGTTTTGTGCAGCCTTTCAGAGGAAAATGTGGACAGGGAGGAGAACTGAGATGTTTCTAACTTGGAAAATACATGCATCAGCTATCTTGGTGCAAAGCATTTCAAAAGGTGAATATCCTGGTGATAAATTTAACCAACGTATGATAAATAATATAGCAACAATAATATATTGTCAAATGCCTTTGAACTTGAAGAACTCTACCTTCAAAAGAGACTACCTACTTTTAACGTGCAGGGACATCTACTTTGCTCTTTAAACACAACCAAATGCAACGATTTCAGCATACACACAAAAAGGTATAAATTCAGAACATGCTTTTTTTAAAAAAAATAAAAAGGAATATCAAAACTTAGCAAAGAGGAAGAGGCCTCTTCAAAGACCTAATTGCCATTCTGAGTCCCGGCTTCAAGTGCTTCCCCGGGGAACTGGCACAGAGAGTCCCTGCAGTTTTGAAACATGCCCCGTTTGCAAAGGTAGGTTTTAACAGGAAAATTTCTTGTGTTTATATTGTAAGTAGGTCAGGAGGCAAATATTTTTGCCACCTTTTCTTTGTGCACTTACAATGATTTCCCATTAACATTTAGGAAGGACTTCTCTTCTTTGAAAATAATCTTTTTGTGTGAAATGTGACCTCCATGTAAAAGAGAAACATCTCTTTTATGTGCTTAAGATGCTGATATATGGCTACATTTTTGTTTAAGACACTGATAAAAATCTATGGAAATGGCTCTTTTGTGAAGTCTGCATTCACAAATCTCACTGCTTGTTGAAACTATTAATCAGTAGCATCTTTTCTCATAAATGAATGACAAAGGATACAGAGTCTACAGCATTCAATTCAGAGGCAAATTCAAATAGCCTATTTTAATTCCTTTTATTAATTGCTATGTTCACCCTAAGGATCTACTTTATTATTTGACTCCATTATTATTTGGTATTAAACCCGCTCAGTATTCTGTTTTGCTGTTTGTCTTTTGTCTGAACCACGTTGTGTCTAATTTATTGCTGTATTTGTGTGCAATAGGATCCTTCCAGTTTCCTCTCTCAGCTCCTGACACCTGGATTTTGTTATTTTTAAGACAGAGAAGGACACTAGGGCATTCACTCCGCACTCTGTAAAAACAGCACGTTAAAAGGGTGGCAGACACGTGCATATAAACAGAAACCAAGAGCCTCCTCCGTTCCCCAAAACTTAGGAGTTTAAGAGGTGGAGGACGATACTGATTTAACAAGGAAGGAGTTATGTCATTAAGCTGTTTGGTGGTATATCACAGTTCATTGTGGCTAACCAGGAAAAAATTCCCCCAGCCCAATTCCCAAGGCCAGCGAGGGCTGAGGAGCCTCCCAGTGCTCCTCATTTTCATTTAAATTTTTGACTTAGTTACGACAATGCCACGTGAGTCCAAACCAATACATGTAAAGCAGGAGCATTTCCAGCTCAGAAAGAACTCCCAGGTCTAATATACCCTGTACATTTTATTCCTTGTCCAGTTTGCAGCTATTTTCTACACTTTAGGACATTCTGTAATTTCACTAAACTCCTTTTAACCTGTTGGCATATTAAAATTACTGGGGGGAAAGTTACCTGGATGCTTATGCTATGTGCTGTAAACCACTGTCTACCATTTCATAGTGTAACACAATTCCTTTGAATTTTGAATATAAATAAAGCCAGAGAGCATGCAATACCATTATGAATGTGTACATTTTCTGTCTGACAACAATAAACGTAGGAGCCTGTCAAGAACAGATAGAACACATTTTGCAAAATCGCAGACATCTAATTACACCATTACAGACTTTGAAGAATTATTATAACAGGAAAGGTTCTGTGGCAATAAATCATGCTTACTCTGTTCACACATAGAGGAAACTCCTACGGAACCTCAATAGATAATTTGAGATATGCAAAATTCTCAAGTCACAGAAATGATATTTTCAGCTGTCTGTTCAGCTGGTCACACACTGCTTTGCTCTTGCATTGTGAGTACCTTTCTTGGCTGTTGACACTCCTTCTGCTGCTACTTCAGCATCATTTGTTGACTTCCTTGTGCTTCCCAAATGCTAGTCCTAAACTCAACCACTGATGCTAGAACGTGGTCATGTTCTGCGGACCTTCATCTCACTCATGTGCACCAATACATCAATACAGTATCAATAATGTCACTTGTGTTAATCTGCTCTTCAGCTGACAGCCACTGCCTGTGGTCATTGTTTTCACACGGGCTGTGATTCTGACATTTTAAAGATGCAAGACATACTACAAAAAAAAGTTCAAGGAAGGAATTTTAAAAGTATCAATATCACTGTTCACTACTAGGGTTGCATTTTTCCTTTATAGGAAACATATATTTCAGCCTATGTTCTGCAAAATATACTGAGATAACAAAAGAAAAATTTATGCGCGGTAGGAAAGGCCAAATTTTTTTTATAATTGGTCATGATTTGGAAAATTCAAATTGTAACTCATTAAAAACAGCCTGATTTTCATCCATGCACGGAAAATTAGGCTGCTGAAAGAGTTTGTAAAGGTTTGTCTAAAAACAAAGTGCATTTAAATTCATAGGTGACTTTGAAGAATCTGCATATTATAGAAATATAATATTAAGGATGTTATTTTTTAAAATTATTTTGCCAGCAGTAAAACGAAAAAGAGTATTAGATGCATTCTGCCAGCAAAAATCTAAAACATTAAATTCATATATGGAACTATGAGTGGGTGAACAATTTATTCAGTTTATTTTGCCCTTTTCCCCTCAAACTAGCTATTCACAAAGAGACTTTAATATCAAGATAGCTTTTATTATTCATCTTGTCCAATAAATCATTTATAAAAAACTTATTTCAACAAAGGTTTTTTTTTTAATTGAATTGTTGCTGTTTAAATGTGCATTTCATTGCAAAGGTCACATGGGCTTCTGAATGGGATGTCTGAAAGTTTTTGAAAAGCTGGGAAAGGAATTAAAAGGTTGTGAAATTTTCACACGAACCATAAATTTTCTCCAGAAATTGAAAGATATTTGCCCATCTGCTGTCAAACGTTTGCCAAGGGGCATAATGTACATATAAAGGTTTTATTATAACAAATCCTTCCATGTATGTTTGAGACAAGAATACTGATGCCGTAAGTACTTTGCATTCAGTATTCACCAAGGGAAACCCAAGCCTCAAAACTTCTGCTCAAAGCCAGGAAACAGAGCAGGAGGGAGAAGGTTAAATACCAAAATGGAGAATTTTATTTGAGGTCATCTAATTATACCCGTTTATTCTGAGTGAGATTTTTATAGTGCTTTCAAGAATGAACAGACCTAAAATCATTATTTTTTAAGACACTTGGTAATAGTTCCCAAAATACTTTCAGTGAAATTTTACAATGTTACTCTAGATCAGTTTTGATTCATTTCCTCTTTAAAACAACAACTGGTAAAATAAGAAACAGAGATTCTGGCTATAATTTACCTTGAGCTCAGTCAGAACTTCCTTTGGAAAACAATCTTCCGGTTTCGTTTGATTTTATAAATGTCATAAAGAGGTAATTATTTGAATATAGATATATAAAAAAATAACTTTCTTAAAGTGTTCAGCAGGTTTTTCCCTCATGATGTGATCACAATTATAATATCAGGATAAAAAACAGAAGGCTGATGAAACCATACAATACTCAATTCCTATATGAGGAGATCAGTAATTAAATGAAATGATGAAATAATAGAAATACTGGCAGACATATAATTAGGAATATTAAAAATTATGTTTGATGTACCTTGATGAAAAGAATTCCACAAAACAGATAACTGCCAAAGGAAAAAAAGCAGGGGGGGAAGCTCAATTGGTACATCTGACATCATTTCAAATTGAATTTTCAAAACCAGAAGTTTTGTATTACCTGAATAAAAGAAAACCAAAATTAAATAACAGCTCTGTGACAACAAACAGAACTTAATTCCTGCTGAACCCCACTGTTCTCCATCCAGAACCAACTTCCACCAAGTCTGTCTTCCACATTGGCCCACCACCACCGACTTGCATTAAATTATTGACCTAGTAACACAAGACAGAAACAGATCTCTGCAGATCTCTCGCTATTCAGCTGGGGTGCAGAGAAGCCACAACAACCTCTGAATTAAAATAGAGTTAGGAAGACGAAATGCTTCCTTATGTTTCATCAAGAGGCTGACTCAAAGACACCAAGAGGTTGAAATAACGCCCAAGGTTAAGGTTCACGCCAATGGCTGTTGTATACAGCAAACAGAACCCTGCCCCAAACCAGGATCATTATCTTTGAAAATAAAAGCTTTATAACCTGAGTAAGTCTGTATGATTTTAAGGTCTAAAAGATATTTTAACCACAAAACCCAGAGCAAAACCTGGATTTTTCTGCTATTTTCTATTGCCTTTAATAAAGAGAACTTTGCATTCAAAGTTCTTGTTTCTAAGACTCTGCTGTAAGAAGGGTTATTGTGAACGGGTTAAAGAACCGAGTCTTCAGGGTTTTGCCTGTGCAGGCTAGAAAAACAAATAATAAAACCAGAGTGGTAAACCTACTGCTTTACTGTTGGCATAAGGGGAAAAACAACGTGTTTTTTTTAAAGGATCAGATTGAGAAACAGTATGGTTCATTTTAAACAAAACAAAACAAACCCCCTCAGGCCTATGTTTAGATAGGTTTGGTATTCAACCTTTCTGCAAATTCAAGTTACTTAAATAGAGTTCCCCTGGAATTATGCTAATTCTGTGTGACCCGATGACTCCTACAATATATCACATATATCTCATGATTATGATTTAGTAAAATACGTTACAAAGAATATTTACACATTCTTCTACTAGAGCAGAAAGGTAAAACATATTCTGCTATTTTTACCGTATAAAGTAAATAGTAGCTGATGGCTGGGTATAACACAAAACTGAACCCTGGCAGAGGTGGCGCACAGTGCACACATTTTCTTCTGCAGACATAAAAAAATCTCCTATGTGTTTTGCAGTTTTTCTTTTCCCAGAACCAACTATTTCAGCTATGTTTGTGTTGGTTTCTAAACAGCTTATAAAGTCCAGGCCTTGAAGGTTTCAAACGGAACAGTGGTTTCTCAGTGATATTATTGTTTGGTTTAGTTTTCTTCTGAATAGTTTTTTTCTTTTTTTTTTTTTTTTCCCTTAAAACAACATTTCGCCAGAAAGATTACAATGCTTTTTATTATAGTGCTTGATACCAGATACTTTCAGCATTAGAATAAGGACAGAGGAAGACTAAGAAAATATCCAGCGCACTGTGGGGTCAGCCAGGGCTATCCAAATAACTGGAGTCACTGGACGACAGTCTGCTTTGGGTCAGGCATATAAAAGAAGAAACATCAGATGTTTCTGTTCAGAAACATTATTTAAAAGCATCATGCCAGACCTGGAGAGAAGCAGCCCAGAAAGGGGTGCAGTTGGGTAGCGCTAGACAACTTCTTCCCTTTGTCATTTTTGATTAGTGCGACTACAGCTCAGCAGAGTTACCTGAGAGGAGAGGAAATAGCAGAGAGCAAAAGAGAAATCAAAATGACTTGGTAACTAACTGTTGCGCAGACCTGCACACACTTTGTCCAACAGAACGCTGAAAAATCTATTATGAACTATTAGGCACTTCCTACTCACGGAAATAGCAGGAAAACATTAATTTGTCAAAACAAAAGCTTTCCATAGAAACATTCCACTTACAATAAAAATTCACAGGAAAAGAATTTCCCAGTTTGCAATTTAATGCCAAAATAAGAGGCAATTTGCTCCCTCTCCCAGTAGGTTAAAATCCTTTTTTGAGCAACTCGTTGATTCTTCCACTGTTTTAACTATTGTTTCTTTTCTTAAACTGCATTCATTGGAGGCATTCATTTATCTGCAAGCATTTTCTATTGCGTTACCTAAATCCCAAAACATTCCTCTATGTTTTAAGAGTACATTTCTTTAAAAAGCACATTCTGCTGCCTCATCCTACTGTCCAATAATTTTTGTTTTGGGAACTGGAAAGAAGTTTTCTCTGTGTTTAGTAACCAAGGTAGACTTGTCTACCATAAACCTGTCTTGGGTTTGCAAGCTTTAGCATCCAGAACGCTGCTGCTGCGGCAAGGAGCTCTGCACAACCCAACTGCACATGGCGTGGACAAGTTTTTCCAACTTATTTCCTCTTCTCCTGGTTCTTGCTCACAATACAGAAGCACTGAATCCTCAATGTGTGCGTCCACCGCCTACAGGCCACGATCTTATTTGCCTCCCCACTCCCTGCGTCTCTTCTCCACGCTGCAGAGCCCTCGCCTGCTTAATTGCTCCCAGTCCTGAAGCTGGCGAGCGCTTTTGATCACCCTCGTTGCCTTTTCCTGACCCTTTTCCACTTCTGTGATATCCTTTTTGATGTGGCAGAGCCACACACAGCATTCAAGGTGCAGATGTCTCACAGATTTGTGCAGTGTGTCGTGAGTCTTCTGTTTCATTCTCTACTCCTTAATACTTGCTAATGTCTGATCTGCTTTAATGGCCAAAACGCTTGCACTACCCTGAATTGAGCCAACACTTCCTTAGCACTTCAATTCTCTAGCTTCAGTTCTCCTAGAGCTATCTTGTTTGAGTGGTATAGTCAATATTACCCACTGATACCCTCATACATAACACTGATACCTTCATATATGAATTCACATTTGGTTTTATTGGTTTGTATTGTTATCATTTTAGTTTTAATCTCGTAAACATGTTTATTTTTGTGTTATTTGGAAGCAAAGTCATGCAAGAATTCACAAGATCTTCTTGAAACTCTTCAACGTCAGCCCTTATTAGGTAGTGCAGAAAAAGGGCTTTTACAAGAGCAAGTTAAAATGGTAGTAGTTGCAGTTAGTTACCCTAAAACTGGAATGGTAGAGAAAAAAAATAAAGATATTCTAAGGACATTTACATGGAAAAAATATTAAAGCCAGTTTAAAGTACATGGAAGCAAAGGAACCGAGACTCCCTTTTACGTCTTTTTTCTAATTTTGTTTTACCTTCATTAAAATAAGTTATTTTTCACAGTGGACTAGTGCACTGTTACTGACACTTAATTCTAGGTTTCCAATGACCACCTGTTTTCAATTCCTATCCTTGTTATGACTGCTGTCCTATATCTTTTAAAGCAATTTGATTATGGGAAAAAAAGCCCTAAGAACTGGCATAAAATCCAGTGAAAGAAGCAAACATCATTCACACAAAAAATTACTACACATTTGCTTCTGCAGTCCAGGTAATTTTAAAATGAATAAATGAATAAACAGGGAAGACAGTGAATATGCATCTGACTACGATTATTGTCATAGCAGCATTATTTCAGGAACAGCAATCTATGCAGCTTTTGAAGTTCTTTTTTTTTCTTCCTCCATCTGTCTTTCATGCAGAACGTGGCTTTTAACCTCAGCATCCCATCAGCACCAAAACAACTTTTTTTTTTGGTTCCTATAGGAGACATTTCAACCACTGAAAAGCCTATTCCAAGCCCAGTCTAGCAGAAACATCTGTCACAACAAACACCTAACTCGGGCTTTCACAGGAGGTACATTATCAAAACCATATCACAATATAATTAAGATTTACCTAGTTACTAATACTGTGACAGGGGACACAACTTTGCTTTCAGTGAACAAAAATAAGAAATATCTCTGACCAAGAAATAATTTGCCACTGGCAAACATTTCATTGCAAGTATTCAAAGCAACTCACCTTAACTGATGAGGAAACTGATAAGCTTTTACATCACCCAAACGGCTTTTAATAGGTTCCTGCTTAGTATCAAAAGGTGGCCTGGATATTAGCCATGCATAAAGTTTTGGGGGGTTAATTAGGCTGATCATTAGCTATTCTGCATGATCTGTAGACACCGGTTTGCTTTTCAGATGCAGCTGCTTGAGTGGGTACCAAATATGTGTTCAGAATGTCAAGGTACAAGAGCTACATTTAATGTGGCACAGCAATTCACTGGTACCTGCTCTGTGATGCATCCAGAGCAAATAACAAATTATAACGGTGGGAATTCTTTCTGTGGAGCATTTGGTGAACACTCTTACCTCTTTCTTTATTGTTTCATACTATGCACTACTGATAAATCTATCTACAAGTAGAGCACTCTGTGGTTTTCTTGCTTGCCTACACTCAGTGATGTAGTTAGCAGAGGATGAAGTGCTGTCCACTGGTGGCTTCAGTAACAGGGAGATCTTTTCCCCTGACTGGATACCAAAATTTGAGTACTTCAACCATTTGTCTAGAGCTCCCCAAAGAAAAATCACCCACAGGAACAATTATCTGGTTATTTCCTGACGTAATGTTTTACAGTTATACTAAAATAAAATGGTTTCAGACATAAATAGTGCAGGAACAGCTGTTTAGATTATATGAAGAACCACCTCCTCAACCAATTCTTTGCCCTTCTTTGGAGATGAATTTGCACTAAACTTACAATAGCTGAATAAGCTGTACCTATATCTCACTTATGTGTACTTGCTGCAAACAAAATGCAAAAGGCAGATCTATTTTTTAGGAGTAGTTTTGACCAAAAAAAATTATCCAAACCTCCATTTCTCTCACACTCTCTGCTTCACAACTCTCGTTTAAGACCACATGGACTTTTATCATGAGAAGTGCTGGCAAGGCACTCTACAAAGCTTTCCTCCCCAAGAGCACTCACGCAATCTTCCTATTTTAACTCATTTCTCCAAACCTTCTGCCTCATTCCTGCTCTAGACCATGAGGACCTTATGCCTAATGCTGACACTTAATGTCAGTCCTCTATCATTGACGTTTTTTTAAGTTATTCTCAAGAAACTGAGCTTTCCTAAGACAACTAATCTTCATTCTTCAGAACTAATGGGAGGGAGATGAAGAGTAATTAGGAAAACGGTGCTAACATTGACTATGGAAATTGCTGTGAATTCAGATCCTTAGCTCTGTTGTCCCTTTTGGGGATATTTTTGGAGACCTTTACATGCTAAGTATGCTCTCCAAGGAGAACTGCAAACAACCTCAGAGATGAACCTGAGATGCTGCACTCTTTCCTCCTATAGAAAGGATTCTCTCTACCTGAAGTACCATGCAGCAGGCAGCTTGATTGCAAGACAGATTTAGTACTCACTAATTTATCGCACTACAAGAAGCCTGTCTCACATTCTAGTCATTTGAATCAAAACTCCTCAAAAATGTTTTCATTTAAACCATATATATTTATTATATATGTGTGTGTGTGCATATATTATACATATATATGGAGAGATGGAACTTCCTGTGTATCAACTTGTACCCGTTACCGCTTGTCCTGTCACTGGTCACCACTGAGAAGAGTTTGGCCCCTCCTCGTCACATCCACCTCTCAGGTACTATCTGAGATACTCATGTGCTCAGGTACTCAGTACTCAGGTACTATCTGAGATCAGATCTCAGTCTTCTCTTCTCCAGGCTGAACAGGCCCAGCTCACTTAGTCCTTCCTCATAGGATAGATCCTTGGAATACAGCCCAAACCGGACACACTTGTGACCAGTCCTAACAAGAGGCAATGGAGAGACTGACTTACCCTCTGGAAGTCAAGGTCTTTTTGGGATGCACTGGAATACCTTGTCACATCTACAAATCTTCACCACTCTCTTGGCAAGTTCTTTTTATAGTGCTTCAAATTAAATTCTTAAATTCAACCAAAGGCTTTGCTTGACAGAAACTCCCATCATCCGGCCTTCCACAATGATTATCATCAGCACTACCTGTACCTGTGGGCTAGTGAATGAACACGACTGTACTCAGATGCCCTATTTACTGCTTGTTGCAGTTTGCTTCCAAAACATGAGCTTGCTGCACTTGTTTCTTTGTCTTTAGTGCATAAGAGGATGAACTTGCTTTATCTGACACACGGGTACCCTGCCAGCATGAAAACTCTGCAGTGTCAAGACAGGTCCCTTCACCCAGGAGAAGCAGAGGAGCTGGTTGTTCTCCTGCCACATCTGAGAGTTGCTGGAAAAGACAGGGCTTCTACCGCTTTCACACCATCTAGTTAAATCTCTGTGGTTTCCCCTACTACCCTCGCTCTCCTCTGAAATATCTGCTGCTACAACAAGTTAAATGGTCATTCTTTGTGTTTTTTTCGTATTTTTTCCCTTGAGGCATTCAATTGCTTGAGCAGCGAGCACTCAGCACAGCAAGTCTTCAGAAAGCTGCAGCACTGTCGCACATGTAGCACGGCTGACGCTCATCTCAGCTCTGTTTTCTTTGGTGCAGAGGTTATACCTCTGCTTTAAAGCTTTAAGGATTTGAAACAAGGAAAAAGTACAGCTCTTTCATCACATTTATAGTTGGCAGCATTTGCTGCAAGGGCTGAGTTTACTATTGCTCATAACCAGTGTAGGTACTTGGGACCAAACTGTGCATCACTTACCTGCTTTGGACAGTACTTTTTAGACTAAGCAGTTCTATTCCTTCTAATAGGAGCAATACTTTTATTTTGCATTTTAAGTACATTGTATTTGCATTTCATGAACCATTACTGACAGTCTCAGCAGTCCAAGACACTTTATAGCCCTCTTACTATTCAGACCAAACAGCTGCATGGGCAAAACTAGTTCCCGATTTAAACAGCTTAAGTATTCTCCTTAGCCAAAGAGAGATCAGAAAGTTGCATGGGATTTAACTGAAAATACTTGTCTCACTATAGAGCAGATAAACATATGCTGTTTGTCTGCAACTAATTTATACTTTCACTCCTGTAATGTTCTTAGTTCCCACTGGGGAAAGAGCAGCAGGGGGAAAGTTAAATCATAATCGTATGAGTAAATTATCAGTGACACCTAAAAGCAGTTACAAACTGCCTTATCATTTCAATTAAACCGAGAGCTCAGCTGGTTTATGTCTGCATTAGTCAAACGGTACCAATCAGTAAATTATTATAGAGGCAAACACCATATATCTTCATTGACTAACAATGATGAGGAATTTCCTGCAGTTTCCTCTAGTTGATCCTTACCCTGGACTTTTTAATACCTTCTTGACAGGCACCAGCATTGCAGCGTCTCAGAGACACATCCAGCAGTTGCATATTTCCTGCTCCTTGGAAATCAATCATCCTTTCAGTATCTCTGTTAATGTTTACCCACGGATAGGCCACAATCTATGCACAAACGATTAATAGTATTTCTGTCCAAGAATTGCCTAATACCTGTACAGCGTAGATCAATATGGGTTTAAAAAGCTTATGCTTAGGAAGTCTGTCCCAGCGCGTTACAGTGTTAGAGTCAAAACATAGTAAAACACTGTTAATCCTGGTTCAGATGCCTATGATTCAAAAAACAGCATGAAACACAAAGAACAACTAACCATATTTAACACAGCTTAGCACTAACTCCTATCACATCCCAGCAACATTTGGTACGCTCACTGATAGGAACAGGTTCAGATTTCTCAGAACAGTTTTGGATGGCAGGAAATTACACATCATAAAAAGAAGATATAAACTGACATAGTAAGAAGATATAAACTGATTTACTGCATATTTTTATATCAGAAGATTTATCAGAACATATATTGCCAAAGAATGTTGTACATAGCAACACGGCAACTGATAATATAATATTTTAAAATATACATACTTCCTATAGGCTGGGAGTTGTTTACCAAATAACATTTTCAAAGGCCCTTTTTTAGGGACAAGTAATTCCCAACCCTCCTACTATTGCCTGATACATAATGCATAAGGTTACAGAAAATGCGTATTCATGAGACTTGTTTGACTTTTGTCAAAAAAGAACTGTGAAAAATTATGATGGAACAATTTTCATTTCTGACACATTGTTTTTATAGCTCCTTCATGCCTGGGAATTGAGGGGTTTAGAATTCCGCCTGCTGCAGATGTCGCGGCGAGGAGCGGAGCTGCAGAGCCCCTTGCTTGGTGCTTTGCTGCCCACAGTGACAAGGGACCTAAAAGGGAACTCTTCCTTTGACATTCAACATGATGAGTAAATCCCTAGGCTACTCTCCTACCTTACTACATTAGAAAAGCCCTGACACAAGGCATTTGGGAGCACACGAAAACAAATATGTTTTATAACTAGAACTGGCCTATGGAAGGAGGACTTGAGGCAGGAAGTACAGGACCCTGGAACTGCCCTAATAATAATGAACCCTGAAAAATCCAGGTAAAATACCATTAAGCTTAGTAGGCCTCACAGACATGCATTCCAAAAGGAATATTTTCTTTTTGGATGCAATTTCTGTTTAACGGCTTTCAGTGCACCCTTTGATTCTTTTGCACTATATTGGATAGATTTCTTCATCCAAACACTCTTTCAGAGGCTTTAACTGCCATTGGGATAAATTCAGTGCCAATTAGCGAACTCAGAATCTTTAAACCAACCAATTCTTCCATTACAAGAAAAGAAAGAAAAAATCAAATGAACACATTTAAATTCACAGCTGCAGCTAGTTGTCAGGTAGCTCAATTAACTTGGATCTCTTTTGAGGGATAAAAGTTCTGGAGAATGGCAGCAGCACAGGAAACATTTTAGCACCAGTCCCTGCCAAATGTGCACATGGGGGCATTTGTGAACTTAATTCCCCATAGGATCACTTGCAGAGTTTGCAGTAATCAAACTATATATGCCTAGAAAATGGAAATACCCCTCTGCGTGTTTCCCGTGACTCTAGTGTCACAATTATTTTATTTACTCCACCTATTGATTTTGATTCCAGCATGTAAAAAATATTCACACTGGGCTCCGTGTCACAGGTAAAGTGCTCAAAGCGCAGACGTGTCCCCTTTGTCCGTGTGGAATGCCCAGCTCAGCCAGCAGAAATGTCCCCTCGACAGAGGAGCAGGAGCTTGGTGAACACTGCATTTATGGGCAGCAACTATGCTCCTATTTAGCAATTACTGTCTATATGAAAGAACTTCATAACTCAGATTTCCTTTTGAAAATAGGAAACTTAACTCCCCATAGGATCTCAGTGAACCCTCTGTAAATTCTGCTTTTGAATACAGATTATTTTATATCATATTCCAATAGTGTATTACCAGCATGTTTAACATTAGCACCCGATCTGGATGGCTCGCGCCGAGCTGGATGACTCCCATACGCTCTGCTCGTTATCCCAGCTTCATCAGCAGCAAATTTCTTTGCCACATTCCTACTTTGATACTGACGTAAGGAATTTTTTCTTCTTTTGTGATCCCCAGAACCTTTCCTTCAAGAACCCCGTCACTACTCTCCCTTTAGCCAGGGAGTTCTCATCATTTCCCCCCTCTGAACCATCTCCCCTCACCAATTGCTATTATTGTACTAATTTCAGTGTTTACCAGCTTTTCTTTTCCACAGTTCATAACAAATCAGCTCCTCAGACCTAAATAAATCAGAATTTTACAAGGAGAAAATTGCTACCTTTCCTTACCTACCTACTCTTTCTTTCTCCTTCTCTTTCCCCAAAGCCTGATTACGCTTCCCTAATTAGAGTTAGGAGAAAATACATTTAAGATTTAGTTTCTTATATTGGTAAGCAGATATCTTAGAAACAACTGTCTAGAACCAAAGATCTAAACCAGCCATTATATCCTCTGTTAAATATGGATCTGCAAGAGTAATACATCTATTTGTTTCTTCGTGTTTCCTAGAACACTACCTTTCATTTAGAGCTGAGAGGTTAATACAAGAGGATATTTTTTTTGTTGTATTTTTCATGGCTGAGGGGGTCTTTTTTATCTCTAAATTTTAAAAATGCGAAAGAGACATAGTAATGCAAGAACTTTGAGACAGATTACTGTGCCATTTTTCCCCATCTGCTGCTTCAGGCACTGAGATATTTATAAAGCAAGAAACAAAACTGAAAATATTAAGTTTCAAGAGAGCAGTGGCAAAGAGTAAGAACTATTTCTGTTACAGCCATGGTTCCCAAGGCATACAGATATTGATTCTTAATTAAATAAAAATCTAAAGAATCAAAGAGACCTTAATTAAAAGTTCA
This sequence comes from Crypturellus undulatus, assembly GCA_013389825.1. Lineage (NCBI taxonomy): Eukaryota > Metazoa > Chordata > Aves > Tinamiformes > Tinamidae > Crypturellus > Crypturellus undulatus. The sequence continues at coordinate 39,788 of VWPW01015348.1, forward strand.
GCGCAAATATCACAATATTAACCTTCACAAAAAATAGGCATTAAACAAACTAAGGTGTTATATTTCCAATTCCTAAATTGCTAAATTCATTTCTCTTCAGAGGGCTGAGTTCAGCAGCTCACAGAAAATTATGTTGAAACATTTTGATCTGCATCACTGGGACTTTCTTTAATCTTTTAGGAAGGAATTTTTAGATGGAAAACTAAAGAAGATTTTTAAAGCTTTGCTTCATTACAGAGACAGAGAGCAAAAGTAATCACTATTTTATTGCCATCTTCCATGTTCCTGGCTCATATTTTCAATTTATGTGGATAATTAATATATGATCATTTTAATTCTTGAAATTTTAATTCAAGTGTTTAAAACGAGCCCTTCTCCATGACCATTTCACTTTATACCCTCCAACTTCTGTTGCGTTACTTTCTTCTGGCACCACTGCAAATCACTTACTGATTCTCTTGCTCCCCTTTTCACATTCAGTACCTTTTATTTTTACAAGCAGACTTTATAAAATTTAAAGGCTATTCCTTCTACATAGATTTTTAATGAATATATATGCATGCATCATTCCCTTAAATAAACCATAGTTCACAGTTACGCTGTGATAAAAATCCAATGACCTCCAAATTACTTGTGCCCATCTGAAAATAATTTTCACTTATCCTTTCAACTATTTCCGGTTAATATCCATGTAGATTTTAGCAAATTTTAGTAAGGGGATTGCATAGATAATCACAATGTTCAGAACTGTAAGGCCAAACAACTGGTCATTGGCTGCAATGGAGAAAAAGAATTGACAACAGTGCAAAATCTGGTCAGTAAGATTGAGACTTTACTTTGCATTTAAAAACTATATCTGAACAGCTTCTAAAATGCTTATGCTATTACATGTATACATATGTATACATATATATATAACTAATATTTTAAACTTCTTTTAAAAGGTTTTAGATTCTGCCTCTTGCCAGGGTAATCCACCCTATTACTAGAGTAACACTCGTATTGATGGATGCAGGTATCACTCTAAACCCAGGCCAGTTTTGTTCTAGAACAGCAAGTAAGTGCATTAGGGACCTGGGAGCTGCATAAAAGCACCATAAAGCTATTACCACGCTTTCCATCATCACTCTCAGCTGTCTCTGATAGCCTGTGACATCTGCGACATCTGTGATGTAGCCTGGAAAAATTCCCCATGTCCCTTTTTAACTTGATGCTTTTTTCAGTGAACATTATTAAGTAGGAAAAAAAATCCTGAAACAAACCTGACACAACATTAATTGAAGCCTGGTGATTTATGTTTGTTTTCTTTTCACCCAGACCAATTCAATACCTTTCTGAATCTTTTATGATGCTTGTTACAGCCTTTACACCTGATTTATTTCCCCAACTATCCTCCCAAATGCAGATGTATTTGCTTTAAAAGATTTTGCTGACTTGGAAATATTTTCTTTTTCTTTAAAAGCTACATAAGATTCTTCCCCTCTTTTTTTTTTTTTTTTTTTTTTTTTTTTTTCAGAATTTTTTTTCCTAAATATNATACTTTCCCAAACATATCTCAGAGCAGAGATAGATTTTTATGGATAACTGATTTCTCTTGTTCAGGGGCAATTCTGATAGAGCAAGAGAGGCCTTTTTCAATGGCAAACAGAAAACAATGCACCAAAACTTCCATTGATTTCAAAATTAAACTTTTGTCTGTGATGAAGGCCGCTTTTTAGAAGTTCTATAGGCTCATTTAAATAAAGATAGGATTAAAAAAAAAAAGGAAATAGAAAAAATTCCATTCCACAAATTTTCAATGTATGTTGTTCTCCGGATTGTCTTGTCAGCTTTACAATTAGGAAACACTTCTTGCGTTAGCTTCAATTTTCACAGCTTATGGATTGTCTTCTTTAGAGATACTTGCCGCAGCATCAAGATTGTGTTGTAGCTACTCGTGCTTTTATCACTTACAACAATAACATTACAACACGTACCTAGAGCATAGTTTACAACACCAACATTAGTGCAAAGGGAAACACAGAGTATTCGATTACTTCTACTGTCGGACCTAAAATATGTGAGCAAATCCTCTAGGGCACATGGTCTAATTCCAACATTGCTCTTGGCCAGGACTTACAAGCTTTCAGCTGGGATATCATGATCACTCTTGGGCACGACTAACCCCAAAGACAGAATACAATACGGATGATTAGAGGTCTATCAAACATAAAAGAGGCGCCTTTATTTATTACTATTCTAATCAGAAATTGTTTTAAAGACTATTTCCCACAGCAGACTGAACTGTTGCTATGAAAAGTAGAAAAGAAAACCCGTTACTGCCACACTTGAGAACACAACAATTTTCATAATGACAGGCTTTGCATAGCATGCTCAGCATTTCAGACACTTTTAATGTAGTAGACAAATGGAAAAGTCAAATAGTGTAGCAGAATGTCCAGTATTTTGCCAAATGCCTGAAAATTTTAGGCATTTCATAAAATGGTGTTGCACAATATGACTAATATATATGAATGGTGCTTTGTGCCACTAAGTTTGACTGAAACCCTCTGTGCTAAATAAAAATGTATTCCCCTTCTCTCAGAAAAGGATTATAATCAGAGGATAATCAGAGGATGAAAAAAGCAGATTCTTACTTTAGTAAGATTTGCAAAGATGGTTCTCACATGTATAATGAGGAAACACAGCTGGAGAGGAAAGACAGAGAGAAAGCAGCGCTCCTAAAACATCCACAGCTCCTTTTGTTGCTTTTGCTGAACCCTTAGGGTCTTTAAAGCCATCTTTGTCTACATTAATTCAAATTATTTAAATAGATGTAGACTAGCATCTGGCCTTCCAAACCACTGCAGTTTTTGGTACTGCATGCCCTAGCATCACAACAGTCATGGAATGCAATCAGCAACACACAGTTCGGGGGTTCAAATCCTCAGTATCCTTTGAATTCTCTTGCAGAGATAGGTGGTTCATCCAATTTAAATTTTTGTGTTGCTTTTATTTTCATGCCCACATTTTGCTTCTGCAATCTCTTGCATCATGCAAAATAAAACTATAGTGCAGTAAATAGTCTCTGAACTTTCAAATGTTTTTTACTAGCTAAGTTGAGCAGTGATTTCCACAGCAATAAAAAATGACGTGGTAAAAGCTTTTCGGGCTGTAATTTGGGTGAATGACCTGCACATCCAACTTGCATGTGGACTGCAGGCATTTATTTACACTGCTATTCATGGTTTCATAGGAAGCTACCAGACTGGGAGGGCATTAGTATAAATTACATTAATATTTTCATAAACAAACGCCACCCAGGACAGAATACAAAGGAACCCCCCTTTTGCTTTTCTCATCAAAATAATGTATTTTCCCATTATTCCTCCAAACTATACACAGTTGGTGTGTGAAATATACTGGATATATCTGCAGAACATTGAGATTGCTATAAAAGCCATCTTAGGTGTAAATTAGCTCAATATTTATCTCATCTAATATGCTAATCAAGACAATGCATTCTCATTAGCACCAGCTGCATTTCCTTTAAGCTAAACTAAATCTCTAACCAGTGCAGGAAATATATATATATATATTTACTGTATATACATGTATCTATATATAATAGTTGATGGTGGTGCTGCCCCCCTGGCTCCCAAAGATTGATGCGATGACTTGGTTGCTTCACTAAAGAGGACAACATAATGTTATTTATTAAACCAGTTTTAATCCATCATTGTCCATAATGGCTGGGTTTGATTAGCAATTCGAATCCTAACACTTGCCGACCCTACCTGCATCCAACTACCGTGCCGAGATACTTGGTTTCCAGCAGCCCGAGGGGATGGAAAGGTACAAAATGCTGCGATTCAGGATTGTCCTTAATTTCCATATGTTGCTAAGCACTTCAAGCATCTCCAGCATCATGAAATGAGAGCTCCCAAATACAAATGTGCAGGGAAAGCAGGGGTCACACTGAAGAAGACAGAAAAGAGGCTGTTTACTGAAGTGAAGGACAACCAGAGCAGAGAGGGGACCTACCTCTGAAAGAGCTCCCTACGCAGACAACCGAGTGCATCAGATCTGATAGCAGAGGGCTGTGTAAGAGCATCTAGAGCTCTTATCCCTCAGCCAGGGCTGTCTAAACACAGAGGCTGCTGCTTCTGCAGCAGCTTTGTGCAAGGGAAAGGGAATGTGCAGGAAAAGCCCCTAGGAGCTGCAGGTCGTGTCTGTAGACAACGCAAATATGGCACTTTAGGAGCATCCAAAGCAGCTCTCCGGGCTGCTCCCGGGCAGGACTGGCTCCCTCTGGAGCACGGCTTGGCAAGGGCTGCTCCGGGCACCCAGCCCCACCGCGAGCAAGTGGGACGGGGGTTAGTCCAAAGGCACGTGGGTCAGTTCCTGGGCTCATCTTCCCCACAAAGAGAGAAAACTGCCTGCAAGAAACCGTTTTAGATTTTCCACTCAATAACAATGACTCTGATGTCCCTTATGTGGTTTAACCGGCAGTAGATTTTGCAGGTCTCCTAAGAACAAGGCAAGTTAAGTTCCCCCAGACAAACAGGTTCAAGTTGCTCCAATATACACCTAAAAAAGGGCACAAAGCGCTCTCTATATGTGTGGCATCAAGTACAAGCACTCGGTGCTGTTGTAAGACTTATTGTCAGGAACACAAAGAGTACCAGAAACAGGAAGGACTAAGAAAAAGCCATGTACAGCTTTAAAGCCAGCAGAGAGTACTAACATTTTAAAAGCCTGACAGTGCTTTTATGGTTTATAAATCCATTTTGTTTTATTTTCCTTCATCCTATTTGTGGCAGACTCGTGTACTCCTACTAAAAATTCTTTTCAACTCCGATGTTTTTCCTTTGCAATATAATCTTGGAAAAAAAAAATCACTTTTCACATTACTGAAAAGACATCTAACGTGTTTTATAGTCTCCAGCACCTGGGAAGAAAACATTACAATTGAGTGATAGGACATTTTGGGGAGAACATGAAGGCAATCTCTAAATGAGTTTTGAGCTCGTAGGCAGCTTTATCACACTCTGATACTAATCTGGAGCCAGGAATGATGTGAATTTAAAGTTTGGGCCATTTTCCAATTAAAATAAGGTAACAGATACCTTTTTTCCCCAGGTATCTGGAGAATATGTGTGTACCCTCCTCATTGAACTTTTAATTGGACATTTCCATTTAGATCCGTGTTTGAATTCGCTTACTCCAAGAGTTTGGTTGGTCCCATTGCCCAGGAACCCTCAACTTGCCCCCAAGCAGTGCCACGTTCCACCTCGTGTCACCCCTTGCAGGACAACGCAGGACATTCTGAAGGACAAAATCCAGCCAGATTTCGGCAAAAATCAGAGCTTAAGAGCTGCTAAAATGCAAGTGGTTCTTGTTTCAATAACCCATCACCAGTTCCAAACACTGGTATTATGGAAGCAACGGACCAATGCAAAGGAGGTTTGGGGCTCCAGTGGAAAGAAGGTAGCATGGGAGAAGACAAGAATAACCAGATTCGTCGGTTCTGTTCAAACAAGAATTACGTTTCATGAGGTATCTGAAAATCTAAAAAATGTTCTCATTCTGATGCCAAAAATAACCCCAAACTGGAAATTTGTACTTTTCACAAAGCAGCGCATCTGGAACAGTTTATTTTCTCCTATTCTCATAGCAGCCAGGCCATCCGCTCCTGGAACGTCATGGGAGCCAGCATCCTGGCACAAATGGCACTGACGGTGACGAGCAGAATCCCAAGTAAAGATGGGCTGGAAGCGCCGGGATGGACAGGACGGATCTAGAGGATCCCAAATCAATACGAATGTAACTTTACCATCACATTTGTTGGCTTATGAGGGGTAATTTCCTAGTAAATAAGCGAAATCTCCCTTTGCCTGTCCTTATAAAAATCAGAGATCTCAGAAGATCAGCATCTCCCTTAAATTATTTTTACTGAAATTTTGACTATAGTAACAGCTTGCGAGAAACAGACGGGATAAAGCTATTTGCCTTTAAGCAAGATTTTCCTGTATAATTGATTAACAGAAGACTCCTATGCCCAGACGTAACCCTATTAAATATGACATGAAATGCAACCAATAAACATTTAAAACTCTGATTATTCATAAATAAAAGATCAGCAATGTAAGATTTTAAGAATTACATTGAATCAGTTATCAATATTACCTAGTAATGACACCCAGCTCAGCACATTGAGTAAGTAAACTAAAAGTACAAACAGAGTACCATATCTATTTGCAAAGAATATAATTAAGTTCTTATATCTTGCACAACATATGTCTCGTATCCCACATAGCTCATTCCTATATAAGCATTTGTTGCTGGGCTAAAATGATCGCACACTGCATGTTCAGAATGACGCGACATAAGCGTCAAGTTAGGAGCATCCCTAAAACCCTTCCTTAAAGGGTGCACTTCAGCGCACAACATCTCAGTGTGTAAGAATGTTTTTCAATAATGTAAACAGTTCATTCCTTATTAATTGTCCCTGTCACAATAGCACCCACAGCACTGACATGTTTTCCTGAGTAAATACTGTTTGACAGACACGCTAGAGAGATTTTAAATACCCCTCGCTATTGGACACAAAGACATTTCATACAGAAGAGCTGCAAGCTACTGTTTATTATGAATATCGAGGCATTCAGCCTAGCAAGGGGCAGTGTCCAGTGCTTATTCCAGTAAGGACAAGGAAGAAATTGCCTCTGCTGAGTGGATGAGGGATAATTAAAGCACCGTGTCCCACAGAGCTGCCAAGGAATAGAGTTTCAGGACCTGTTAGCTCAAATGGTATAAACATCTACAAGGCATCAGGTGGAAAAGGTGCTAAAACACACCCTCTTTACCACAAGAAATCTAATGAAACAGCAAATTAAGTATCTTCATACAGGACTTTCTTAAACTTAACCACTTATTAGATACAATAAAACAAGTACTTTCACCTTCTGCAGTTAGAGGGATCCAGTCTACCTGCACAGGACTTGAATGCTCCTTGTCTTATTTCTATATAAACCCCTGAGGTTACTTTTAGGAACAGAGGGGTGTTGTTCTTTCAGTAGCTGTAGTAAACCCAGGACAATTATATGTGCACATTAATGGACACCAGGCACTAATAAATTACTATGTGACTCATGCAATTTCAGCTGCATGCAATGCACTGTAATTGCTGTAATAAATATCTGAATCACACTATCAAGATGAATGGAGTAACAGCAACTTTCAGGCAAAATAAACACCCCTCACAGACAAGTACAGCTCGTCATTCTTTCACCTGAGGAGATGACCTAATTAACTCCATCTGAATGACAGGAGATATCAGAAGATATTTCTTTGCCTAATCAAATGCTGTCAGGGTTTGTATTTCCTCTGGTTGACACAAAAGTGACCCACAAAGGCAGCTGGAGTTTCAGTGATGCCATGAGTAGCCATCATCCACACTGTTGACTCTATGTAGTCAACTCTTTTGATTTAATTTTATTTATTGATCCTAGGATCCGAAGGTTCTGATGCTATGTATAGCCTATGTAAAATATAGCCATCCTTAGTGCTATTTCTGTACGCCACTGCGAAGCAGAACTAATACATTTAACTGATAAATACATCAAAGGGAGCATGTCTAAAGCAATAAACATCTCCTGTGGTGGGGATGTTTATGCACTACAGGAGACATCCTGCTCAGTACGTATGTCCCTTTGATGTAGTTATCATTATTATAATGAAAGCGTTATTTGATTTTATTGCTATTTAAACACCACTGTTGTCCACCATAGGCCCATTAACTGAAGCTGTCTTGGTTAATAAAGAGAATGGAGAAGTTTTCATTTCAGTCTGGATCATTTCATTGGTAGATTTTCTTTTTCGTCATGTTCTCCTTGCTTTCAGGTTGCCATTAGGACCCAACAGATTTCTGTTTACAGAAATTCATACATAACCTACATGTTGAGAATGACTTTGAAAGAATTTTTTTGACATTGAAACAACCACAGAACTAGATTTGTTTAGGGAAAGGCATTCTGGATTCTTTATTTATTGTTCAAAGCAAACCAAAGCCATATCCAACAGCTCCAGTTCAAGTGGGAGGTTGCAACAAGGAACTCCAGAGACCCAAACAATGAAGACCCAACTGCTCCAGGGCTCCCTTCCTTCTTGAAAAAAGCAGTAAGAGCACCTGAACCAATGCCCAGAGCGTGTGCCAGAAAAATCACACACGGCCATTTCCTGAGGAGGTTGGCTTGGCAGGAAAGACTCATTTCAGTACATCCCAACAGGGATAAATGCAGCAGAGTGAGTGCAAGACATCTCTGGCAAAAACAACGCTATCCATCATCGAAGTTCAGAAATTACTTCTATGATAAGACACAGGCTAGCTTTACAGTTAATACTTAATGCTGGAAATTGGTAACCTACGGCAGCACGTTCTAATTTTTAAGATAACAAAGCAGAGAATCCAGAAATATTTAAGGTGTGTTTCTCATTGATTTTTTTCTTTCTAGGAAAGGAAAAAAAATACCCCAACAGGTAAGAAAAACATCCTGACCTACAGCTCAAAGTGAATTCACAAGCATATTTTGTAAAATAAATTCATTATTTGGGATAGCAGCACATACAGCTTTATAGTAAATTAATAGGGGGGATATTAAATAGGGGGATATTAAAAGAAAAAAAAAGTCCAAGTATTTTTAGAGCATGTATGTAAAAGAACTCAGGAATATGTCCTCAGGACATATTTTCTCGTAGACTCCTTTTGTGCCTCTCTGAAAAGCTAATCATGGGTTTCTTACTGTGGTCAGTTATGGAAGTGCCGCTCCAGATGGGTGGCTTTCACGGAAACTTTTCCAGAAAATCCCTAGGCAGCTCCTAACTGTTCTGGAAATGGAAGAGTGTTAGAAACGCGCTGAGTGCCAATATCACATGCTTCCTTGATGTGTATTTAAACAAACGTCACAACCTGATATTTGCCAGAAAATCTTGGGTCGCTTGTGGCATATCAATCCAGTGCCTAAAAATGTCTCTGCTTTCCATTAGGCTGTTTCTTGGTGAACATGGAAAATGTCTCATGACAACATATGGGAATTTGAAGGCCGTTTTATTTAGAACACCAGCTAAAAAGGAACTTAGTTATTGCGTGTTGCTTAAAAAAAAAAAAAAAAAANCGGCTAAAAAGGAATTTAGTTATTGAGTGTTGCCTAAAAAAAAAAAAAAAAATATCAGCTATTTGCATTTGCCTGAAATTTGTGTCCTATGAAGAAAGTGTTAAAGGAAACTACATTAATCCATGGATCCAGTGAAATGCTGCCAAGTGTAATGGCCATTCACTGGACACGCTTGGAGTCACGATGGCGGCTCCTGTGCTTCCAGCTGGGACTTAATCCAAGTTATTTAAGTTTTGACAGACGAACGGGGCAGCTCGGCTCTCGTGCGACACACTATACATCTCCTTGCATTGCTCAGTGGCATGAACAAAATTGTAGAAGAGAAGGAATGTGCATTTTCTTCAGGACTATTTCAGCTGCTTAGTGGGTGTTGCGTATGACCTAAAGACGATCATTGAGGATAAAGCCAGTTGAGAATTTTCCAGCAAGGAAATTCTATCCATAAGGAAAACCTATGTGCCTGAGGCAGCAGGTTTCAGAAGAACGTCCTGGTTTGGACCATTTCCATCAGAAATGTCCTCACCGGGCAGGACGGGTTTGCAACAGCCTTGCTGGGGGCTTGCTTTAATACGTTAACCTTCCCCAGGCAACTGTGTCTATTATCAGTCTTCCATTAACACATCCCCTTCCTTCTCTTTTTTATTTTGTTTTAATACAAGGATTACTGCAGCTGTGTCTCATCAGACCTTTTTTCTGGGACTTTCTAAGGGACCTTGATTAAAGACTGTCTCAGCTGCTCTTCTCTTCTGCCCTTTCTTTCCATATTGCCACTGAATGTTAGGAATCTTATTGTTCTCTGTACTAATTACGTTAGCACTTGGGCACTTCAAAAACAAATACTTTTAAAAAATTATTTTTACTAAATACTTTCTCCTGCTGTTTTTTTTTTTTCTAACCTGAAAGCCCTTTGAAAATGCAACAACATATTTTTAAAATCCGCAGAAGAGGATGTGATTCTGGATTCTCATCTATTAACATCTGCTGATCTCATTGTTATTACAGATTAATCTTCCCTAATTGAATTATACACTTTAACAGAGCTTTCGTTCACAAAAGAAGCCTGTGTACCTTTTGCTATGGCATCTTTTTTGCCTGTAGGTGCAGAATAGGACAAGCTTTCAGCTGTGAACAATCTGTAATACAAAAAAAAAAAATAATCATCAGTGGAAACTATTGGTAAGGTAGATAAAATACAACTTGAACAGAAGCCATCTAAAAAGATTAGAAATCTTCCCTAGTCTAATATATTTTATTTTTAACTCAAATGTTGACTTACAGTCTTCGCTTGCTAACTATAATTATCTAATAAGAAGAAGACACTGAAGACATTAGACTCTCTAATAACTTTTCTGGACATGGGTATTTTTCTCAGCCAGCACTGCCAAAATGAAGTGTCCCAAAAACCAGGGTAGTTTTATGCAGTGATGTTTACAAAAGCCTCAGAGGCACTGCAGTTGCACCGCAGTATAGGGATCTTTTCCATCAATATTTATAGACTATCTGTACTTCACCTAGACCTACATAACAAAACTTCCTTTTTTTTTGTGAGTGACTATTAGTAGAATGCAGATATTTTAGTTCTGTGTTGTCACAGAATGCTTTACAATCATAGCAAGAAAATTAGAAGATATATTTGTAATATAAACTGCTAACTACAGTCAGCTGGCAACACTATGTCCTTGCATAAAAATTATGGTATTACATTCTATGACTGTGCATGAAATGTAAAGATCATGCCTCATACAAGAGACAGAAGGTAGAGGGGAGATAAATCACACAGAAATGATTTGGGATGCCACAGAAAATAAGACTAACATTTGTCTTCTTTGATCTTTTTGTTCCTCTTCCTACAACAAGGTACAACACAAAATTATATTTAGCCTTTGCAGATATTTTTATTTGTGCAACCTCCCTCAGATGATTCCTAGAAAGCCGTTTTAATGTGATAAACCTTAGAACAAGAGGTTGTTTAAAGAGGGCTAACAACAGGGCTCGCTTTCATTTGGGAGATGAGAACATGCTCATGTCAACGAGCATTTAGCAGTGCATCTGGTCCTAGGCAGAAAACCAGCGCCACAGAATTCGATCCAGGAATTTCAACAATTAAATAGGATCAGATTCTGAATGGAAGGCAATAAACAGACTCTCTACTGCTGTAATGTGCTCCTGGCATAACGTTTTACTCACTACTTTCTTCCATCACTGTGCTCAGATTACCTCCTCGGACATTAGATAAATATCTAAATTAATTTTAAATAAAGATGTGCACAACCTTAAGAGTAACATTTGGCTCCTTTGTATGGAAGTCATTTGTTCCTTTGGTATATACCAGAAACGCATCTAGAAAAAACAGGCAGTTCTTTTGAGCAAGATGATTTGTTCTTATCAGCTAAAAATTTTAACATAAAACATTTGCTTTTGACATCTCTTTAAAGTGAGGAGCTGATTTTCCAAAAAAACAACAAAAAAGCCCATGATATCTCACATATTATTTGAGCCTGCATTTCTTCGCACACCCCAAACACGTAATTCTCGTTGCAGATAGACAGCAGTGCACCATTCCTGTGAAATGTATAACCAAGAGAAACCATTAACAAAACAAGAGGCCATATTAACTAGCAGAGAACTTGGCAGCTGTGATTTTCTGTGCCATTCCTGCCTGTAAATAATGAGCTGAGAGCAACCGCCACTGGAAAAATTATTTCATTCACTTTCTTCTTTTCCAACTCTCAGCTTCCATTAGTACACCCGACTTTATATTTTCTTCCATTTCCCACTAAATAATTACTTCATGGACCACATATTGCCCTTGATGTCAGAGGAAGTTGTGTGCACAAACTGAAGACAATGTATGGCTCTTCCTATCTACAGTTATTTTTTCCAACTGCACAGAAAGCTATTTTCTAGACTTTACTATAAATTCAAGGAAAAAAAATGAAATTTACTATCCTGTCCTGAGATACCTATGAAATGTATGATAGTTTTTACAATTCATAAAGTAAAATAAGGATGATTTACAGCATTCTGCAACGGCTGATGACAAGCAAGGACACTCGCAGCACACTGTTCTTGTACAATAGGCCATAAAAAGTGCTGCAAGTCATCATTTACGAGCCTGCCTTGCAGGTCCTCCCAGGAAGGGAATTAAGGCTCCCCCAGCATCCCTGTGTTGTGGGAGCTGCCTCTGGGAGCAGGGGACAGAGGTTCAATTTCTGCAGCTGGGAGCTCTCCTCTGCTCAAGGGGACCAGTGCATTTCTCACGAGCAGAGCAGTCACCTCCTCTTCTCCCCGTGCTTCTAAACACGGTCACAAACTGGCTAAGGTTGCAACTAGGGCTGCAGTTTAAAGGTTTTCCTAAGATTCCCCATGAAGTGATTCAGAAAGCAAATATTGTTGTTCCACTGTAACTGGTACATTCAAATTCACTGCTAAGTTCACCAATAGGGACCCTATTAGGAGGGGATGGAACTGCTATAATGACAGTCCAATATAGTCCAAAACAGGCCTGCAGGATCTCAGGTTTTTTATTCTACTGCCTTCCCAAAGCCATGTTCCTTCCTCGAGACTCGAATGAAATGTCTAATATTTTACAGTGGAAATAACGTGCCTGAGGGCACACAGGCCAATGGACAGCAGTTATTTAGGTTTTATTTGATTTAAACTATCATATTGGAGCATGGTGACATTATTTAGATGATCAGGGCCATCAATCTTGTCTTTCCAAGACGCTAGCTCCAGAACTATGCAAACCATACCTGTAACTTTGGGGAGATTTCTTCTAGCTATAAGTCAGAGACCGAGTATTGAGTGTCAAGCTGTCTCTCTAAAGCAGAGCTATGGAAAGGCAGGGAAACCAAAGACATTTTTTTTCAAGCGTTTGGGGCTTCCCATGATGGCAAAAGACGACAGCTGCTTCCACTTGAGCAGAGCTGCTGCTTAGAGCAAAATACAGAAGAGCAATTTGTTCTAGATTAGTAAATGACATTTCATTAGCTCTTCACTAGATACACTAGCTACTCATCGTACAATGTTAGGCCCCATAGAGCCACCTCATATCTATAATACTACCAGTACTAAAATATATATATGTATTTTATGAGCTTAATGTCTCACCCTTTCTGCCATGTAGCTATTTCCAATCTTGCAGAAAGACTGTACATTGCAATTTCTTAAATCCTTTTCAAAACTTCTCCTTACATCTTGGACATACTGCCAAGTCCTTACAAATAGCTGACAATAATTTATAAAGCAAGGAGCAACATGTGCCTTGTGAACCTAATTTATTACCAAATGCTGATATGGTCGAGTTGGCAGCAAACAAAGGCAAGAGGAGGAACACACCTCGCTCATCTGGAGGACAGACGCTCTTTTTCACTTAAAACACTCTCATCAATTAAGTTAGTTAAGGGTTAAGCAGCTAATATTTAACTGAGCTTGGAAAACAATGTCTGACAATCTCTTTCCTCGACAGATGGCTTAAAAAAAAATCTGGGAAGCCTTACCCATGGAAAAAACTACTAGCCTGAAGAACAATTCATATAACAGATATCTCAACACATGGCTGCCTTTCAACACTTAGACTTAACTGGGAATCAGAAGACAACATCCTCAAGAAACTTTTTATACGGATCCCGCACTGCATCTTTGCCTCTCCCTTTCTTCAATTGCAATCCTGCTCTACTATTTCCTGAGCTGTTATTTTTAAGTGACTGCAATAAAAGCAATGTCTATATTGCTACAAAATTACTGAGCAGCATTTGATCTTCTACAAAGATAAGAGCTCACTAGTATAAATGAAGGTAAGTCTCAAAGTATTGGGACTGTTAGCAAGTAGACCTTTTTTCAGCAAGAACTACTTTGGCAAAAACACTAGAAAATGTCTCCACTCATTCTCAGGAAAGGTGAACTATTACAATTCCTTAAAACAAATATTTAATTCAAAACAAGATACAAAGGCGGAGCATTTTGGAGATTGCATCACTTGCACTGGCTATTGGGTCTTGTCACCTAAATGCTTACAAGAAAGATGAAAATCTTCACTTTCCTCCAGGAAAAGGCATATTAAGGCACAGGTATAAGATCTCCATAAGTGCTTGTTTATGTGTCTGCCTGCAAATGAATGAAATGATGATGAAAGACCTTTACAGGCTGCTGTACTCCCGTAGACGTGGCAGAAAAATAGGAGATTCCTTTTCAAAACTATGCTGTTCCCTACCTAGGCTAATAATAAACTCCTTTGCAGGTGCTGATTATAACAATATATGACATGAAATGATGCATATAGTATACAGGGCAGTACAACCACTACTGGAAATATTGGTCCTTCTCCTGTTCTAAAGCAAAAGCAATTTCCATTGCCAGCGAATGAGGAAATCTGTCTCTTGCTGCATTAGTTTCCATTTCTCTGTGCATATTCCCTTGCAGTGCTGCCTCCATCCCCAGCACATCCACGCAGACTGCCATTTCTTCTTCCCATTTACTTCTTTTTAGCCCTTCAGTATTTGATATGCAGAGTATCTGAGCAACTTAAGGCCCCAAACAACTTATATGACAGAAATACTGTAACGACCAGGAGGTTTGATTCTGTCGGCATCTGCTTGGTCAAAACATGGACAGACTGGACAACTGGGTGGTGCCTAAGGTGCCAAGTTCAAGGGATCTGCAAATGTCTCTTGGGTAAAAGCACCGATAATTCTCCATGCACTCAGTCCAGCTAAATGAGCAGATCCCAGCCCTAATCTCAGCACCAAGACTGATGCCTCTGTGTGGGGGCAATGGGAATGCAAGGGTAGGCAAGGATCTCCAGGTCTTCTCTCTATATAAATTAAGGGAAATATTCTATGTGGATTCTATTTCACCCACAAACACAATATGCCACATCCGAGGCTTTCAAAGGAAAAGCAACTCAACGGCTGCTGTTACTACTAACACGGGCTACATCGTAACAACACAATCATGAAAGGATTGGCCAGCATTAGAGCTGAATCACTGTTTTAATTACATTTGATACTTACCAAAATGAATTATCACTTGTTCCTAATGGTGCTATTTCTTAAAAGAAGCATGAGCAAAAACAAGAGAGAACAACCTGATGTTTCGGATCTGTACATCCACGAAACNCTAAGGTGCGAAGTTCAAGTGATGTACAAATGCCTTGCTTACTACTGTACTGTTACCACTAACATGGGCTACATCATAACAACGCTGTCATGAAAGGATTGGCCAGAATTAGGGCTGAATCACTGTTTTAATTTCATTTGATACTTACCAAAATGAATTATCACTTGTTCCTAATGGTGCTATTTCTTAAAAGAAGCATGAGCAAAAACAAGAGAGAACAACCTGATGTTTCGGATCTGTACATCCACGAAACAGGAAACGGTCCTGTGGGAACTCCAACAATACTCCCTAATACCACAGAGAAAAAAGGGACAAGTACCAATTCAAATTAAAAAAAATCCACTGCCCTTAGGTTATTCTCTTAACTGTTCCATATTCAGGAAAATACCTCAGCTCTCTGACATGTGGATTAAACCAGCAGGAATCCCTGAAGTGTAAACCAGGGTATTCAGCGCTAACCTCCCCGCGATGGACGTACATGACATCACCGAGCAGCGCTGCAAACAAAGCCACATTGTATCAGAATGCAGGAACCATTAATTTAGCAGACACAGCCTTCTAGTAAATGCTAAGCCAAACTGTACTTAATGTGTTTTGTGTGGTTTTTATAACATAAAATAGCATAAAAATCTATTTCACGGGTTTTCTTGTAATTAAAAGCTAGTAAACCACCGGGAGTTTGAAAAGCGTAATTGTTATTTAAAAAAAAGGTATCAAACTTTCTCGTACTACAAATCACATTTTATTTTATATTTATCTGATATATTTCATTCTTTAGTCTTATCAGTAGCCCACGAAAATCTTCTCATTAAATGAAAGCTGTATGCCTCCTTTACCATGATGTGCCTGATTAAAATGCCACTATATACATATATATCTTTTCCCTTTCTCAAAGGCCTAATCCGATAATTCTTAAAGATCTTATTATGGAGAGATTGAGCTCTTCTTCCAAAACCTTTCATCTTGTTCAGTTTGATTAGGGTCATGGGTCCAGGCTCATCCCTGGCGTAATTCCACTGTTGCCAAAAGAGCTGCACAACTGATCACACCAGACCAACAGAAGCAACATTTGGTGCCCTACATTTGGTAATACAGAAGGATCATGTCCTATTTATTTTGTTTTCAGTCTGGAACATACTTTGGTGGATCATTCCAGATGCTAACAAGTCAAACCACCACTTGCAGGAGTTAATACCACAGAAATAATGCGGTATCTACAGTGTATATAATATACATCTGGAGTAAATATTCTAAATATAATAAACTCCAATAAGCTCTCAATTCCAGATATTCTGTTCAAGTATTCTAACCATTTCAGTAAATACTTTGGCTATGATGTGCTGCTTAAACTCTCAGAACGGAAAATACCTGCTCCTATTTTCACCCAACCATTTGGAATGAGTAGTTAGAACCTCTCTGTCCACTTAAAGGCATCCAGTTATCTACATCACCTTAAAGATCATTAACGAATTCAACTGAATGCTATTTGGAACAATACAATTTAAGGAGAAAAAAAAAAAAAAAAAGNAAACAATATAATTTAAAGAGAAAAAAAAAAGAATTATAGAAGATCAACTTTTTGTATTTTTCTGCCTAAGCAATTCCCATAGTGCTGTTAAGTTCTGCCTTATTCAAGAAGGAAGCACCATACCCAGGAACTGCACTGAATAACCCATGAGTCTTATCCATCTGGGTATGACAAAGATAGTAATGAATAAACAGAAGCTTAAAGGGAAGAAGGGATAAGAAAACCACAAACGTCTTTGCAGTCATGATGTTTCTGAACTGCGAATATTTTTATTTTTTATCTCATCATGTAAAACTTGGACTTTTAGATCCATTGTATTTAATAACCACTTGTAGGAGATCAATAGTCTCCATTGACTGCACATTCTCCACATTTACTACTTTTTCATTCTGCTGATAATAAAAGGTGCCACAGATAATTAAAAACAAACTCAGTCCCAACATTCATTAAAGTAGAAAATATGATCTTCTGAAAAGCTGTCACAAACAATAAAGCAGCGTTATCTGCCCAGAGTTACAGTGATTTCAAACGGATAAATCTAGAGGAAGAAATCCACTGAAATGCAGTTAAATTAATTGCTGTTTTACAAGGGGGAGCTTAAAAATGCTGTAATTAATTGACCTACTCTTTGAGACAATTTCCCTACAGTTAACAATCACTCTCGAAAGAGAAGAAAGAGACAGCTCTCTCAATTGAAAAAAGCCTGGTGAAATCAGTGTCAAGTACATTGCCAATCTTTCCACTGTATATGAAGTGCATACAGAAAAATCAAAAATGTCCATGGAAGGAATAAGTTCGGAACTCATTTTATCTGTGCTACTTCACCGCTGCTAAAGCATTAGTTCACATTAGGATTGGGGTTCTCCCAATACCCTGACATTTTGTATATTTAGCTCTAGGCCCATCATGACCTGGAGTGGGAATGATATAATTTGAAATTAATTGAAAGTGTCAGTTTAGATTTGGAGATTTAGAAAAAAAAAATATGGGCTTATTCACTATATGAACGTTTTACTCCTTCACTTGTTCATAACTCTGAAGCGGGTTTACCTTGAAACAGAATTTATAAACCTATTGTAACAGCTTAATTATAAAGCAATGCAAAGGATAGGCACAGGAATTAACATAGCATTCCCAAGTCTCATATATAATAATATTTGTTTGTTGAATTTTATAAGCATCTCAAGATTTCAGACCAAATCTAGTTAATGCAAATTTCACAGCAGTCCCCTGATTGGGGGACTAATACGAGCTGCCAACAGCTGATAAATCTGGGGGAACTTCACCAAAAACGCTAGTCATCCCCTATAAAATGGGCCCATCTCTGTGCATGACTGGATACGCACTTGAAAAACTACCACAATTGGCATGAGATGGATGATTTATACTAGAAACTTTTATAATAGCCCGATTCAAAGGGCAAGAAAGATCAATGTCTATTATCTTGCAGTTCATTCCACAGATTTACATCTTATTGACTAGTTAATATCAAAGATTATAAATGCTTCAAAATATGTGGGTTTTTTTAATCTTCATAAAGCAGAAGTTAAGATAAATACCAGTACACTAGGTTTACATCTTCATATTTAAATATTCTATTCTTCTTCTTCCTCTTCCACACATAAAGTATACCTTTTAAAAAAAATTGTCAATGATGGAATGTACTTTAACAGACTTATCAAAACATGTAGATAACAGCTAATATCTTTCTGGTGAAAAACTACTGCCATATACACCCTATCAGATGCTTTAATCAAACAAACAAACAAAA
Organism: Crypturellus undulatus; assembly: GCA_013389825.1. Taxonomy (NCBI): domain Eukaryota; kingdom Metazoa; phylum Chordata; class Aves; order Tinamiformes; family Tinamidae; genus Crypturellus; species Crypturellus undulatus. The sequence continues at coordinate 58,362 of VWPW01015348.1, forward strand.
GACAGAGATTGTTCCAGCAAAGGATTAATTTTGCCAACTTAAGTCAAACAAAATATATTTTGGCATTGCTTCTGACGGATGAAAATAAAACAAACATTAGGGATCAGCTTGCAGCTAACAATATGCAAAATTAAAGAATATAAAAATTTTAAACTTTTATGGGAGTGCTGATTAGCTTTTGTTCTGAAAGCTGCAAAGAGCAGACTTTGCTGTTAATCTTGTTACACATCCTCCTAGCAAACAGAAACAAGGAGACTTAAAAATCCTGCTATTCAAACAAGATAATAGACACTGAATGAGCACTGTGTATTAGTGGTCTATGCAAAAATGGCACTTTTCCATGGAACAGAAGTAAAATAGTAAAAAGCTTAAATTATCTCTAAAGTCATGTATGACTGTATAAGCTGATTATAATAAAGTCTAAGGGCTATGCATTTTGCATTTGAAGGTTAAATTCTCAATTAATTTTTCAGCATGTTGCCATCTCTGCTGAGCTCGGTTGCTAATTGCAGTAAAACAATAGATTTCACTGTGTGAATTTATGCGTTGAATTCAAGACACTGCCAGAGATCTAACAGGCTCAAGAGTACTGAAGCACAAATCAGAATTACTGCAATAAATAAATCCAGATATTTAGATTTTCTAAACTGTCTTATGGGAAAAAAAAGGCTTTGTTATATGTATTCCACCTCTTCAGAAGGACTTCCATGTATGCAAAAGATTTCAATATCTGACATCTCAAATGCACTACAGGAGTGTGCATCAAAAACAAACAGAACATGTAAGTGGAAATATTTTGAAGTTTAACACTCGATTAAGCTTTCTATAGAAATAATATGCTTTAAAATAACATTTATTGTAAAACTAGAATAAGCTGGCATCCTACTGCTGAAGGATATTTCAGAATATACTTAGTTAATAAACATGGTTTGGAATATTGAAGATCATAACTCAATGACTAAACAAAAAGCTATGAATAGACTGAATTATATGTAAAATCTATCTTTGAAATCAGCCACATCAATGCCCTAGAGCAAGACTGAGGTAATAGGTACATAGCTTTTTTTTTAAGCAATTTTATCTTGCTCTTCCTCCACCCCACCAAGAAGAACTATAGAAATTATTTGAATTTGATAATAAAATTAAGAACATGAAGTTTGTAGCATCTACAGAACCCACAGAACTATGATTTAACGCTTTTCTGGCACTCATGTCGTTCTGACACTCATAATTTATGTGGCCACCTCCAACTCACGCCAACAAAACCCCTGACCTGCACTACCCCATCATAGACCACGGCCAACCAGGTCACCCACCACAGCAAGTTTCTTTTTGACAGGTAAATTAAATGTCATTACTATTCTATTCTTATCAGTGCCATCAATCATGATGGCAAAGACAGGGTGAACGAGCACATTTTATGTCTGAGCTGCTACATTTTTACGGCAATTTTGTGACACTGATATTATACACATCTGAGAAATTGTTATTATAAAAATTCCGTACACCTTTAGAAATCTACATCCTCTCCACAAAATTTTCTCTCCTCGGTTTTTACCTACATTTTGTTTAGTGGCAGTAGTTGTTCCTGGACACGAGGACCCCAGTATTACATGTTCCTCTTAGCATCCTTGCTCATCTCTTCTAGAAACATTCTCCCTTTTGTACCAATGCTGTGATACACGAAGCCTTGAATTCCAAGACAGACTATCTTCTGAGCAGCCACCAGTTCTGCTCAGAAGAACTAAAAGCTTCTAAATTAAAACCAAGTTTTACAAAACCAATAAATAAGTAGCATTTTATGAAAGCACATGCCGTAGCATATGTGAATTCTTTCACGGACTACAGTTAGAAGTGGGATAACTTAGAATTATATCTTTTAGACTTACTGATACAGTAGATCTAATAAATGACCTAAAATAAGATATAAACTTCAGGTGTAAGGTATCATAGCAACAACCATAGCACAGGGGAGAAAGTCCCATGTTCAGGAAGATGCTCACTAGTTAAAAACAACATATAACATATGTTCATGCATGTTCAGAGCACAGTTGGGGTGCAGTTCATTAAATGGACTATTTGTCCATTTTAAATAAAATTATGGTTGAATATATTACTCCTTCTCAACAACAGTATGACCGCCAAGCACAAAGTACATCCCATTTTTATACAGGTAATTTTACAATATCCCTGAGGGAGGGATGCCCAGAGCCCGCCCAGCTGTGAATCCAATAAGACACCCAAATCTCTTCAGAGATTCAAACTTCAGACACTAGTGGATGCAAAGCAAATACAACAGAAAGAAAAGGAATAACTGAGACATCCAACTGTACTGTTAATTACAGAAGATGCCCTTTACTTTAGCTGTATCTTCCTTGCAAGTCTACTTCTGTAAATTCAGCTGCATAATTTCCTTATCTTTATTTAGGCAAGTGGGTCAAACCCTATCGCGAATGCCCTAGTAAAAACGAGGAAAGTCACTGACTCGTTTAAGCCAACGTGCTTCTTATTCTCTTATACACAGTCCACTCACAAGTGCTGCGATGAGGGGAAAAAATCACAGATAAAGAATTTAGAGGGAAAAATCTAGGAGATGGGAAAATGCTAAGAAGGTTAGAAGGCAGAAACTGTGGGGGAAAAAAAAACATAGTATCATGCAAGATAGATTTTTTTTATCTATATTTAGATTATTATTTGGAATTTTACACTACTTATAAAGCTTGTTTTTACAATATACCCAGTTCATTGCGTAGCTATGGAAGGGTCCTCTATATCAGACCATTAGTACTATGACCCTTAAAGCACTTCTTTGTTTAAAACTATGGAGACCTTAGCTCAAGTACAGTTGCAATCAATAAAGAAAATGGGTATCACTTGAGAAGTGGTGTTTTTGAGACCCATGAAACTGAAACAATTCACAATATGAAAAGTGTAATTGTTTTTAAGGGCTTTGTTTTGTTAACATTTAGTCACTCCATCTGCTGTCTCTGTTCATGCACTCTTTCTTGCAGACAAGTGTTGACCTGTTGTTTCGCTGCTCAGGACGTGGGCTTTCCCCTCCTGCTTGTGCCTCCCTTGGTGTCACACCACAGGCTGCATAAAACAGCACAAATCAAATAAATAAAATAAATAATAATAAAAATAGGATTAATGACATCAGGACAGTGAACTTGTCCAACCTTTCAGTCCAGCCCCACAGTTCAACACTGTGTCCAAGTCTGATGTACTCTGAGGCATAACAGAACGATTACCTGAGCCGTGGGTTATAAATAAAATAAATATATATTTATATAAATATATAAAATAAATCAAGATAGACATAATGACTTTCTCATTACTGCTCAATTAGAGATATCAGTCAAATGCCTTGGAGAATCTACCTGGCTAAATGGTAAGTTATTAGACTTAAGACACGCATTTGGGAAACCATTTTCAGGTTTGATCGTATTTTTACCTTTTTTATTTATGGTTAATTACAAAGCAATTTTTATGCAAAATAAGAAATATTTTTTTAATAAATAATTATTTAATATTTTCTTTGGCAAAGTGGGCCAAGAAATATAATATTTGTTTTTCTCTCTTTAAGGCGGGAACATTAGGTTCTAGTTATAAAGGAGAACTTTAATCCTCTATTAATGACAGTGATTTTGTTTCCAAGAAATAAAATACCAATTTGCTTTCCTCACAGAGGATAACATCACTTGCATTTCCTGACAGACTCGCTCTTACTTTCATTTTAGGCCCCAGCAATAATTGAGGTTCTTTTCTGGATAGCAGGAGATTAGCCCAAGAGTCTTTTTTGGAGCACAAGGACTTTAAGGGACCGAGCCCCTTCCCATTGGATTTGATAGCGGTTCTGGCTCTCTGCCTGCACGGACACACGGCAGATCCTCAACACAAGCGCATCTGAACGGCTCTCTTCACAGACCCCATGAATTCTGCGGGACACCTGTGCGAGCAATAAACTCTGCTTGCAGTAAAGGATTATGTTCTATGACCTAAGAAGGCAAAAAACAACCCTATCGGAAGGAATATGCACGTGTAGATTGAGCAAATGATGCCCTCAGCTGGATGTGCTACAGTCTTCTTTGGAGTGCAGTGGGAACACATTAAACAACACTGTCATTTTGGCTACAGGGACCTAGATTCATCAGAGACCTAAAATTCTGAAATATGCTAATCTGCAGAGAGCTCTAATAATAGTCTATCAAAAATACAACGCAGCCTCAAAGTACAGAAACCTCAGCCTTCACAAATGACACCAAGAAGCAAAGGGGAGCAGCACGATAGCACCTCTCCACCTCAGCTGACCTTATTGGACTCCATCTGAATACATCCTCAAGGACAAAGCCAAAACTCCGGTTAGTTTTTTGGCTTTGTAAATCTTGGCTCCCCTGGCCACAAAGACCACAACTGGCTTCAGCATCCTTTGGTTCTGCATTTCAGTTGAAATGGAAACATGTGTTTTTATTATTTCTGTTCATGCAAGTCCTCTTATTCAACAGCGCCTAAGTCTGCGCTCCACAACAAAATTATTCCTGGAAAATTGAGCTGCATTCTGCAGCTCCTTATTTCAAGAGCATGACAGGTATCTAGAGGCCAAACATGATCAATGAACTAAGTTTACATTTAACTAATTATTTTCATATGACATTTAACTGAGCATTTTCTTTATGTATTTTTTTCTTATTAGCAACATGTAATTTCAATTAAGTCCATTAGCTATGTTCCACCAACCAGACTACCTCAATTATTTATGCTTTGCAATTTTTCCTTCCTATTTGACAACTAAAACAAAGATTTCCTTCAGATCTCATTCACTGGTTGTGGGGAGAGTATTTTTGGTGGGGGATGGCAACTTTCTTTTATTAACCACTGTGATTTGAGAGAGCCTGGTGGTGCCAATTCAATGTCCCAGCCATCAAATAAGAAATGCAATCGAGAAGAAGGAAAATGAAAAAGTTGTCATAAGGTGTAAATAGAAAAAATCCACAGGGGAAGAAATGATCCAAGGGGATCACCGAAGAGAGAAAATTTGATTGTGGTTGCTTCACTGTGTGAAGGATGCTGTTCCCTAGATAAGCTGCAAAAAAAAGTTTAGCGCGATATTTTGTTTTACAAGTAGACTGAAGGCAGTGAGGAACTCTGCGCACAAATAATGTTTCAGCTCTGACTTAAAATCCTACACGTGCTTCACTTTTTCTCTGTGTAATAAACAGTACCCAGCATTTAGCTGTTTTGTCCTCCAAATAAGATAATCAAAGTTTCATTTAGTAAGGATCACTTAATGCACATGATGACACCAAAGACTGGGTGTGAAGAAAAGCAATGGGCTTCTTTTTCGACAAGTTTTTAAATTCATTTAAGAAACAGAAATAGGAATCTTACTGCTTTCTATACAGTTATGTGAAGCTCTATTACTTTGATACACGCTATTAATCTACGCATACACAATAAGGAAACAGCAATAATATTGAGTAAACACTGTATTTAGATTTTTTCCCCCAATACCTAATATAAGTGGGATTTAAGTCTACCCTTTATTCAAAGTCACATTCAAATAGAGATTTAGACAGAAAAGTGTATTTTTGTTCTTTTTGATAATGACTAGATTGCAGCATCTTATGTATTTTAAACCCCACTTTCATACCTGAAAACCTGTGACAGAGCTGAGAGAATCACATTAGAGTATTTTAAAAAGTAATAGTCTATTCACCACTCTGAACAACCGCACAAAACTTAGGCTAAGACACAGGCCCTCGACACAAGAGCAGCTCACTGTATAGCTGCTACAATTGAAGCAGACCAAGAACTAAAGCATAGTTCAGGAAATGTTTATAGAAAGGCTTCCACATTTCTGTACAACTCTGCAGATAGTTTTACTCAAATACATCTAAACTAAAGTTTATTTTTGCCAGAAAAATGTTAAAAGACAAAGGCATGTGTTTCTTTGGCCCTTTTCCTCTCTCTTCAAAAAATGCATCTACTCAACGCATTCAATTGACCTCTAATTTTAATAAGGATTTACACAGGGACAAGATAGTACAGTGTAAGGGTCTTCAGAAGATCCCTGGAATAGACAGTAGCTTTGTGTCTACCAGCATATTGCTGAAAGGTCTTCTTGATTTTAGTTGTCATTTTCGTGCTGACCAGGTAAATCTGTGCAACACTAAAACTAAATATTAAATAATACTTGTCAATGACAAACTAACTAGAGAGCACGCAGGGCTGCACTTTCTTTTTCCTCATATTCTTTACTGATCCAAACTTAAGTAACCTCTATTGAAGACTATATTATCTAAGAAGCTAACAGTAAACAATACCTTAGAAATTCCTGATATTATTCTAAATATCACTGAGAAGCAAATTCAGTTTTAATGATCTAATCTGGAAGTGCAACAATGCCATGGGGGCAATTCTGTGCTTTCGTGGTGTTGGTTTCACTGTAATTTCAATAAGGGGAGTAGGGGGCCTCTGGGCATGCCTTGAAATACAACTTAAAGAACAGCTTGGATGCTTCAGTCACTGAACAACAAAGTTAAGAGCATATATAGCTTTAACAGTTTCTCTGAAGAGGTTTTTGCTCTGAAGACAGGCAGTCCTCTACAAGTATTCCAGTTACTCCATATACATCTTAACAGAAAGGGATATTAGCGGATAATCCTTGGTGTGGGATCCGTTCCAAATTCACAGTATCAAATAACTCAGGTTAGTGCAAAACTGTAGTCTCGAGGATTATCTCAAGAGATTTGATTGAAATTCATTTTCCTAGAGATGAAACAGACTTCTTAGCACAACAGAGTGATAATCAAATACAAGTCAGCCATATTATTAACATCTCTCACCTTGACTTCTTTTCATATGCCTTACTGCCTCGCATTAAATGGTCTACAAAATAGGAACTGCAACCTTTACACATCATCTTGTGCACAGGACACAAAAGCTGAAGGGCTGCAGCATCTCCGTATGAGGAGACACTGATAACTGGTCAGCAGGATTCTTCACATGATAGCAATTTCAATTATTCTATTTATGAATTTTATTCCAACTGAATGTCAGCCAAGGTGGGTTTGAGTCCATTACATTTTTCAGTTATTAAAGGCTTAGTTCCTACGTCAATGAGGTTTAAAACTTCCACATTAGCTAGCATTCCCACTCTAAACTTTTGAAAAATGCTAGCTGTCTGTAACAACGTGGAAGAAATGCATCCTCAGCAAAAAAAAAAAAGAAAAAAAAAACTCAAAAGCAGTAATTTCCAATGGCATTATTATGTAGAAACACCACACTACTCATCAACACATTTTAAGAGCTCATTGAAATAACAAAGTGGCTACAGTTATTTCCATTAGAAGGTTTATAAATAATATCTGCTGTTTGGTACATTAAGAGGGAGCACAACTGTGTAATAACTGAAATGTCAATACATCTTCCTTGTGAAAGATTCTAGTGCTAAGAGCAGGCATCTGTCTTATCGCAGGAAGAACGCAGGCTTCATCTCCTCCGCCCGAGCACTATTCTTCAGTTCATACTGGGACCAAAATACTGCTTTTCATATCTGCTTAATTGTTCCACCTCCCCATTAAAGTCATCTGCAAGAAATAAAATACATGGCACTAAATTATGTGTTTAAGTGAAGTCTCTAAAGAAACAAAGTGTCTGTTCTTTTTGTTAACTTCCCCCTTTCTGAGCAAAATGCAACCTAAAAAGGGGAAACAAGGCCAAGGGTATCCTACAAAAATGTCAAAGTCCGGTGAAATGAAGCTGCATCAACAGCTAAGAAATCAGTAAGTATCCAGTCCATCGTGTCTATGGCTATAAAAGATACTTTTTATTAGGATGAAATGCTTACCTTCAAAAGAAAGTTTTCAGTTATATATTTGGGTTATTGTTAACAATTTAAAAGTTGACATTCTGGGGAAAAATAAGGGTTTTTTTTCTGTATTGGTTTATTTTACTGATGCATCTTACCATTTTAATGCTGGCAGATACTCCCTCAGAGCTGCTAGAAGAGTGTGTGAAATCTTATCGTTTAAGTAACGTAAACAGTAGTTGTTTTCAGTTGAGACCCAAAATTCCACCTCAGGAAGGAGACCAAGCAGAAAGTTGTGCTGACATCTGCCACTGCATACCTGAGACACAGGGAAAAAAACACTGTAATCCCATAATCCCATGGAGACCATTACTGCAAATAGATCATCTTTCGTGCTTCTCAGCTCTCTTACAGTGACGCACAGAAATCGTTAAAGAGTCAAAGAATTATGGAGTTAGAAGGGACCTCTAGAGATCGTGTGGTCGAACCACCCTGTTCAGGCAGGGTTAGATACAGCAGGGTTTTGAGGACCATGTGCAGTCAGCATCCAAGTATCTCCAAGGATGGAGACTGCACA
>VWPW01015355.1:0-18487 GCA_013389825.1 Crypturellus undulatus
TTCACGACTGCTAGTGTGGGATAGCATCAGTCTCTGGTCATTTGAATTTGAGATTTGAAAGCCTCAAAAAGCTTCAGATGAAATAGGAGGGAAGGAAGGAGAGAGATGTTGCTTTTGCAGAGCTTCTTAAAGGCAAGAGTAATGAAATTGTGTTAAATATAACCAGCAGTTCTGAAGCTGATGACATGTATAGAGAAGAGAAACATTTTTTAGCTCGGGCAGGGTTCACTTTGAAAATGGCTTTATCTTTTATGAGTCAATTTGTAAATGTAACTGGAAAACAAATAAAACTGTGCAGAAGTATTTCACGTGTGTTCCCAGGTTTTTGGCTCTTTGCTGGTGGGAGTTGAACGGATGAACAGGCAGAGCCCATAGGATCGTGAATAGATTCTTGTGGGAGAAAGAAAGAGAAAATTAAATTGTTAGAAATCAAGGAGAAAGAAAAATAGATATTATCAAGAAAAGATGGGCTGATATTTTGGGAAGTAATTATGATCAAGCACAACCAAATGCTATCTAATTATATTTAAAAATGTATAGGGTAGTGCAGAGGTTTACTCCGGTGTGGACATAGTAGTGAGTCCTTTGTCTGAGAAAATTTCCCTTGTCCTTGAGGTGTGGAACGAGGGGAGAAGGAATGGGAAAACTGGCAGGAGGACTCTGGATTTTTAGCTCCCCGCAGGACCAAACCCTCCGCTTTTATTTTCCCCTTCCCTCGTGGTTCAGGGACCAGCAGAGGGAGCCTGGAGCTTGGGTTTTCCTTGGGCCCTAAGAGATTCCTGTGCTTTAAAATCCAAGAGGATTCTGCAGATTCCCCCCTATCCATTAGCTGCCTTTGGGGCCCTCGTTCCTCGCAGCGAGGCTGGATGGGGAGTTGCATCCCCTGGTCTGACCCTGGCTCCGAGCTCCGCTGTCCCCAAAGCGCAGCCTGGAACCCGTTGCCGAGTTTTAGCCGGTAATTTAGCCTAACAACTGCCTCCTTTTCCTAAATGCACTTCAGGACCTTGCTGTCTTTAGGAGTTAATGTGGGACCTGGAAAAGGAGGCAGGGAATAACTTTGTGCCTAACTCTTTCATTTCTATCTAACTTGCCTTGCGTTTCTTTGGCTGACGTGTATTCTGTTTTGTCCTGTGATAACACTTCATCCTGATAGAGAGAAATATGCACTGTTTGCAGATTGAAAACTGATTTTAATATGGCAAGTCATTTTCATATTAAAAATGTTGCATAAGTTGAGATGTTATTTGAAACCTTTATTTTGCTCGAAGGTCCCTCTCTGTCTACTTAGTGTATTGTATTTCTTTTGTTTTAGTGTTACCACTTAAGCTCTCGCAAAGCTTTATTTTTTACTAACTGCACTGTAGTGCTCAGTACTTTCTTTTTGTGTCAAACAGTATTTTTTCAATGAAATCCCAAGAAGGGTCAGCGGCCTTGGATCGGAAGCAGCTTTCTTCATTACCATTCGAATAAAGGAAAAGACTTATCTGAGCAATCTGTAACTAATTTCAAGTGCCAACTGAACCTTTTTAACTTGGGACAAGATGCAGTAAGTGAGTCTTACAGGCTTGCGTTTGACCTTTACTACTTTTTATTAAGAAAGTCATGCTGAATCAGCTGTGATATACACTTCAAGATAGAAAATAATGGGCTGTAGGTTCCCAAGTCTTTCTGGTTCTCTGGAAAACTTCACAGTGTCTCCTAAGGGGGCTGGACTTGCTCTTTTTTTCCATGAGAAAGGGGTTATAGCCCGACTTGCAGAAGACGGGTCATTTTCAAGCTAGTATTTAGATAGGGGGTACTTAAGAAATTGAAGTGATGCATTTTCATTCAGAAAGATGGTTTACTGTTGGCATGGCTGGTTAGAAAGTTCTAAATTTGTTCGGTGTAACTTTAGTCTAAAAGAGTGAGTACAGCCTCCTAACAAACACACGTCTGAAAAAATAATGATCAGCTTGGTCTGATTTTCCTGCTATTTAACACAGAGGGTTTCAGCACAAACAATTTTCCTCAAAATGGAGAACTTAAAGATAGAAGAAAAATAGGAAACAAAAACTGCGTAAAGGATGGTAAAACATTTCTTGAAAGTGCCTTTAAAATATTCATTATAGAATATTTAAGATTTTTTTTAAATAGAAACTAAAGCTTTAGCATAATCTCTAAGCCTCTGCACCAGATATTTTCCTTGATCTTCATAATCAGGACTCCCACAATCTCCTGTCTATTGCTGCAAAATAGATGTTAATGTTAGAGCCATTAAGCACTATTTCTAACGCTGATGGTTTTTCAGGTCCAGTTACGGATCCACAGCGTTTGACTAAAGTTCATAGGAAAAGCAGACAAGCCTGTTCAGTGTCGCAAATTAGTTCCAGTCTCCAGCAGAATGCTGTGACTAATTGGAATGACCTGGAAGTGGATGAAGTCCATAACAGTAAGATCAACTTTTCCTCTAGTAATCTGACAAATAGAATCTTTTTTTTTTTTTTTAAGTCCACGTAGACTCCATAGCCCATTTGTTCTTTCGTGATGGACGTTGTTTCCGCCCTGAAGTGATAATGATTTTCCAGATTTCTCCTGATTTGTATAGCAGGTGCCTTAATTGATTAATGCCAGAAGAAGAGAGAGATTCGATAACAGCAACAACAAAAAGGGATTCCTGGCAGCACCCATATATCACTCATTACCTACACAGCTATGTTGCTGTGAGTATTTGACCACCGCCTGATACCTTGTATATCTAAATATTCAAAATGTGTATTTAGATATACAAGATATTTAGATATGAATATGCAAAATGTATATTTAGAGATGTGTCTTGTTACCCTAGTAGAGATGGCAGACTCATCACTCTGACTATATCATTGTATATTAGTCAGTGGAAATTATTAGTAGTACTTTTTTCTTCCAAATATATTTTAAATATACTGTACAATTAATGCTTCTATAAACTCCAGATTTATCTAGTGTAACATGTTTAAAATAGCAAATACAGAACATCAAGGTTCTCTTCCAAAGTTAATATTTGATTTTAAAAGTTAAAAGTTTAGCCTGTGCTTAGGGTATAGGTAGATGCAGGAATTCCCAAGCTCTTCATAAAGTTGTACTGCAGTGCCCGAGAGATCTGGATGTCTTCTTGAATACTGTTTGCAGAAATACAGATATTCTTCCCCCTAGTATATTAAAAAGAAGAAGTCATGCAGGAAAATGGGGGCTTTGCAGAGCTGCTGGATCTCCTTCATTTTCTGTGGCTGCATGGAAATTGGGAAGGCTTTGCTTGATCTATGGGTTGACACTAAAGGAATAGATTCACCAAATGGGACCCATGTAATGGGAGTTATTTGGATATTCAGCATTCCGGAGCCTAGTTAAAAAAAATTAGGAAGTCACCAAAACCAAATGCGATCCAGTTGTGTACAAGCAGGGGTTTTTAGAAGTGTCTTGTGCATCTCTTCTAACATCCCATTGCCATCCCTGTGTCATTCTCGTGCTCGAACAGCTCGTAGCAAACAGTGCCTGACAATTCTGCTAGACTGTGTAACACCTAATAGGGAATGTGGAAGCCCCAGCAGCGTGAGCCGCGAGGGTAGAATTTCCTATTTATTTGTGATCTGGAGGGATGTGAACCTTGCTCCTCGGAGGTGAAAGGTTAGAGGATGCGTGTCTTGTTTACCTGGGCTTTTCAGAAGATGTTTTTCTTTAATCTGTTGAGCAGACACTCCATTTTGTCCCGTGGCCCACAATGGAAGCACTAATAATATGTTTAATTACTACCAAACCACATATGATTGACTGAGGCCAACAGACAAGAAGTGGCACAACGTAGTTGTCAGCCTGGAGGAATTCAGCAAGACTTCCCCCCCTGCCTTGTTTAATTACAACATCTCTTCACGAGTACCTGAATGTCTCCCTGACGTGCAAACAAGATGGGATAAAATCATCTTGGATGGCATTATTGTGAATTTTGGACTACTGTGGAACTAGGTGGTAAAAGTGTGAATGGGAGATCCCACAATATCACTGAATTTGAAAAAAAAAAAAAGAATTTGATTCTTTCGAAGGTTGTATTAAAAAACAGACATAGAGTTAACTTAATCTTTTAACTACTGATGACTTTAAATCTTTAGGCTTTTTTGCTTTGTTGAAGCTATTAAATTAAGACCTTAGCATTTGCATGCCATTGCAAACCACAGAAGGCATTCGTTCTTAGTTTTCAGCATCGCTGCCCAACTGCTTTATATATTTGTCTGCCGTGGTATGTGGCTCGGTCGCATCACGCCTGGGCTCATCCAGAGACACAATAAGATGGAGAGGACGCAGCGACACAGCTGGTAAACATATTTAACGTGGAATAGTTAGTCACACTCGCGGAGTTTTAATTGAATTACCTTTGACAGTGAACAGCAAACCTGGTGGGTGATCTCCTAAATTAAGCTGATGAATGGGCTCCCTAAAATCAATTAGCATATAAGGCTGCGAGCATGAACACATCCTGTGGCTCTGCGGGGACCTGAGCGGGCTGGGAATGACAGCAGCAAATGTGAGACCAAGCGAAAGCAGGCACCTCCTGCCGCCGCTGACCTCTGCTTCCAAACATGAAAGAAAAACAGGAGTCTAACAGGAGCTGAAAGAATCTGACAGTAAATCACTTGAGCTCTGTTTTGCAGAACTGATATAGGATGCTTCCAACCTGCTTGATTGATGCCGGGCAGTATATTAAAAGCAAGACGTGGCAAAGCAAGACGGCTGCTGTGAAGCACCAGCCCTGCATCAGGGCACCCAACTGCACGAAATAACATCTGGTTGCTTTTTATATTCCAGATATTCCAGGTAGTGGGTATCCAGGGGGATTTAGCAATCTTCTTTTACTTCCATGTAGCGAGCAGGTCCTGTGCGTAGCCCGGAGAAGTGCTCCGTGTCTTGGATGGTTGTTTGTTATCTGAATAATCAACTTATCACAAAGTGCAGGCTGGAGGGCGCTCTGACCTCTGCCTCCTTGCAACCTGACTCCATGCACCAGTCAGCCAGAGCATGTAATGAGCTACAGATGCTATAGATAGGATAATTAAATACACAAAAGATACTGGAGGGACTTTAAGGTTGGGACAAACTGGTAAAGGCAGAAAGCTCTTGGTTAGGGCCGTTATATTCCCTATTTTTGGGGGTGAGTGGAAAGAGGGATGGGTGACGAGCAAGCAGGGTTAGGGCCATTTCAGCTTTTCTAGCAGGATGATCACTTCCACAGCAGTGAGTCTGTGCAAATGCCTGATTTATTTGATTTGATTGTTGAGCTGAATGAAGAAGATTGTTTGGACTATACCAAAAGTGATTTTATTATTATTATTATTACCGAAATGAAAAGGAAATGCATACTGAGTTGATCAAAGTCTATAGTGAAACTTCTCCCATAGCCTCCCAGTGCCTCCCAGGGCTGTGATTCAAAGCCCTGCTCAGCACAGGGGATTCCCTTTCCTACATCCACTTTTCCAGGCAAGTGCTCCGACGGCCACATTATGGGATATCTGGAAGCAAATGCAGGGCACAGTGGGGTTTTGCTTTCCTTGGCCTCCTGAGAGGATAGCACAGCAGCACCTCCTCCATTTCTTTAATCTAAATAATTGCAGGATTGTTTACAGGCAAATTATTTACAGGCGAAACAATACAGAGCTTTGGGCACATAGAGTGATTTTTTTAATCAATTTGTAATTTACTTGCATAGATTATTTGGCCTGTCTATTTAAAAACAGGAAGGATACATTTTTGCTCCTGCAAACCTACTACAGGCAAAGAAATTACTTTCAAAATAAAGAGTATCAGTATCTCAGTTTTTCACCTTCCTGTTGTCTTTCTACTTTGTAGTGTTTTCCCTTACGTTTTCCTAAATCATACTAGATATTTTACTGTTTATTCAGCCCCTGGAGATACCCTGTCAGTATTAGAAATGTATATATTATAAGTAATTGAGCTGAAGGTGTTTTAGATGCAGGATGGAATGACTGAAGTGGAAATGCATATATCAAATTGAACTTATATCAGATTTATATTTCTAAAATTCAAGTTTGATTCTCAGACACACCAAGCGGTACAATCAGAACAAACTCAGCGCCGTTTATTGCTAACAAATAGAAGAATATCTGCTGAACTCTATTTATCCCATATTTTTCCATGAGTTCTGGAAAATGTTTAACATTGTTAGTGTTTTTTCAGGGTAAAAGACGACATCTCTTCCCAAGGCCATCTTCTCTGTTGGCCTTGTGCTTAACAAGAGGGATCATGAATGTGTTGTTACGAGGACACAGTTCTGGCTGAATGTCATCTTGGACAATCCCATTTCTGCATATCGGGAATATATCTTCTCCTAGAGTGGAATTCCTGACAGCTTCGGTCTGATCTTAATGCAGCTTTGATTGAAACCATTTGGAGGGCTCCCATCGCATTCAAATATCCGCAGTTCATCTCAATCCATGGGGATCTTGCAGCAAGAAGGGCTGCAGCACCATTGCAAACGAATCTGAGCACTAACCCCACACTGTCTTTGCAGGGCAAGAATTCCCAGAGGAGACCCCAACGCAGGAAATGATTGATTCCAGCCTCCCACAGAGGATACTAATCCCAGAGGAAACACTAGACCGCAATATCCCAGCGCTTGTCTTGTTTTCTGAGTGCTCATAGCTGAGCTGAAAATCTCAGGACAGGTGATTTTTGGGAGACACTGAGTATTTTATATCCTGTGAAACACCGAGGTGTTTGGAGCAGAGTATGGTGTGCAGGCCAGACCTGGAAAACCTCTGCTATGAAGATGAAAGGTGACGGGCAAGTTGTGGAGACACGGCAGGTATGGCCCTGAGTTTCATGACTCATTTGCAAATGTGACTTTAATTTTATTTTTTGTTTTATTTTTTGTTTTATTTTTTATTTTTCCATTTAGGGCAAAAAGAAGAGCAAGACGAGATTCTCAGCTCATACAAACACATCGAATTCACCCGGCGCCCTTGGGCACTAGCTACAACTCTGCTGTGAGTTCTTACATAAAGCTCTTCATGCAAAATACAATCAAATATACTCTTTATGGGAACCAGCTTGCAGCTGAGTAGCTCCTCGCTGCATTTAAGAACCCTCAAACATGTGAGCTGTGTCTAGCAGCGATTTCTGCCCTTTCCTTTCTGTCTCTGCTTTCACAGAAGGCAATTCTTCCCCCAACAGCCCCGAGGTTTCCATTTGGAGCTGCAGTCCTTGCGCCCGGCTCAATTCTGTGTCTGCAGCGCGAGACGAGGCTGTGTTGACAGCTGCACTGCAGAGCTCGGCTTCAAACACCCCCTTCTGTGGCCCGTCCAAGCATCTGGCTTGAAAATGAATAAATGGCAGCACAGATCCAAGCCCCAGAATCAATCCCCACAACAAGATTTCATGCATTTTTAAATGATATCTATCTTGATTTGGAAAAGAAAGAAAAAAAAGGCAACAAAAAGACAACAGCTAAAAACCTTTCCAGTCCACAAAGTGAGAAATGTGGCTTTAATTTAGACAGCTAATTGTTTCCAGCTGAACCAGCCATTAAAAACAGTTGAAGAATTACAATGTAAATAGATTAATGCAGACAAAGCAACATGTGCACTATTCCATGTCTTCTTGTTACCTACAAAATACTTCGGCAGTGACATACTGTTAGTCTAAGCCACTTGTTAGGTTCTGTGCTAATCAGCTAAAATTAAATAAACAGCACTGATAAAAATGAATGTTGTGTTTGAAAATTGATGCACCAACAGAATTTACTCCAGGAGATAATTACAGATGATTAAGTAACAAAGAAATAATTCCTACAGCAAAAGGAAAAAAAACCCACAGTGCAGGAAAGGGTCACTTCTTTTGTGCCTCTTTCATTTCTTTTGGAGGGACAGTTATAACCTGCAGGAACTTCTACTAGCAGACAGCTTGAAAGTAAATAAAACATAAATGGAAAATCCTTTTTTTTTAATCCCTAAAGTATCTAGTAATACTGAAAAATTGAAAAAATGTGGAAAATCAGTGTTTTGCTCTTTGATGCATATATACCTAGATTTTTTTACCTCCAGAATTCACCTTCCTTCCACCCAAGGAATTTTTTTTTTTGGTGCTTGAATCTTAATGCATCTCAAATGGCATCAGAGCTTTAGGACGATCTTCCATTCAGAAACAGCTGAGGGAAAGGCTTAAATCTGATAAAACTTCAAAGATACTTAGATTTATACGAAGGTGATTTGGCTTTGTTGCTGTTTTGCATATCACAGCCATTAAGTCTGTTTCCTTTTAAAAAATACTAGCTAAAATATTGATGTGATTCTGTGGGTTGTCTGTTATTTGCTTTATTACACTTGAAAACTAATTTGCTAAAGCTTCACAGGCTGGATGGTTAATAGATATGTCTGCAATCTGTTTGTTAAAACTGCTCCCTTTAACTCGTTAGCAGCTCCTGGAAGTGATCGTGAATGTATTGTGGAAGTGATAGACATGCTGTATTTTAAAATAATAATGTTGAAGGAAATCGGCTGTTTTTTAAATTAGCATCGGAATGATAGTGCATTAAGGTTAGGCTTCTAAAATGGCAAATATTCTTTAGCGGTTCATTTTTTAAATATTCTTAAAGCAATTCATTGTTAATGCAGTCATGTGCCAGAGCCTGAGCAAGGCTGCGTTTCCCCTAAATAAATAGTTAGATTTTTCTGCAATATATTTTTCATCTCCACGAGCTGCGTGGGGAGTAGCCTTATGCTAACAGAGACATCCAAACGGTTGTCAAGATGACAGAAATAAATAAATGAAAGGCATCGTTTGCAAACAGAAGATCTCAATTACTGCACCAAAAAGGCCCTCGGTCATAAGGGAACTTTATCATCACCTCTGTGATGAGCTGCTCGGGCCAGGTAATAAGATACCAGCCGAATTTGCCATAAATGTTCCGCTCCGATAGGACACGGCGATAGCCCCGGATCGCTGCCAGCTGCAGGAACCAGGCAGGTTCCCAGCCCCTGGCAGTGCAGCTGAAACTCACTGAAGAGCTTGGCCATGGTGAAATACTTATAATTTTGCCCAGTTTACTTACAAAAATGGAGATTATTTGCTGTCTTAATATCAAAGAACTATATTAGGACTGTATTATCACAGGAGGAAGATCTGGAGCTCGCCCTGTGCAAGGAGGGTCACCTGGAGCAGCTCGCACTGGGACGTGCACGTGAGGAAGACGAAATACTTTGAATATTGGATTTGTTGGTAGGTTTTAAATATTTGTTACCCTATAACAAGAAAACTCAGTAGATATTCTGGTAGGGGCAGTGTTTCTGATAGAAACACGTGTTGCTAAAGAAAACCTGTCCGGAGGACCGAGCCCCTGCTCTGCGGAGCGGGGTTTTAACGGGATGCATTTAAGTGAACTCTGCAATAGATCTTAGCCCAGGCCTCTATGCACAACTTTATGTATATTTTCCTTAGTGCATTTATGTCCTCTCATGTATCACCAAAACTCTCCTTCAAGTTGAGATTAGCCTGGAACAAAATGAAAAACACTTGGGGTGGCAGCGAGGAGTAGAATATTATTCTTTATGCTGCCCTGAAACATTAACCGCTCACTTCTGAATTATCCTCCGAGCTGCCGGGCTATAATTGAGATTAAAATTGCCCCTCTATTTTTGGTGCAGCGTAGACAGTTCCGAGTGTTATTCCCATTTGTGCCGGTGGAAATCCCCACCTATCATCTTAAATCCTGCGCTGCCCATTACACCGAGGGGTCCGCGTGGCCGGCTTGAAGAATGCCCCGCTGTCTCTTGCCTTCCAAAATAATGATAAATGACAGCTCGTAAAAATCAGAGCTGCCTCTTGGGTTTTTTTGGCCCGTTGTGTGCGAAGGGGGGTTCTCCCTGGCCTGATTGACGCGCGGGGTCAGCACGGGGGAGCGTTCCTGGCGCTGTCGGAGCGCGGGAGCTGCTGACAGCTCGCTGGGCGCTCCGCTTCCTTCCCGCGCAGCCAGATTTATGCTGCAATTGCAAAGGTGCTAATTAAATTCTGTTTCGCAGCAGGAAAAAAAAAGAAAATCCCTCACTCTGCATTGCTTTAGAGAAAAAAAAAAGGAAAATCCCTCACTCTGCCTTGCTTTAGATGTAACCTTTAGTCTGCAGCGCTGCCTCCGGCAGGGGTGGCTGCATTCGGGCTCCGCTCTTATGCGATGCTTCGTGGTGCTCTTATGAGAACAGACCCTAAAATGTGGCTATAAAGCAAAGTTTTTGTGACTCCGTGTTCCCTCCGCAGTGTCACGGAGCAGCGAGCAGCAACTCTGGGCAGCAGATCAGCGCCGGGCTCTGCACGTTGCTTATTGACCGGGACGGGAGGTGTCTGATGCAGCACTGATGAGGGGTTAAATGGTGGTTTCCTGGGTAATAACAATAAATTAATCGTTTTTATTTATTCAATATTCTTTGGACAGCAAATAGCATTTGATCCAGATCCCTGCTGCCCCTGAAGCGCTTGGGGACGGAGCCTGTGAGCTCTTGCTGGTGGGGACAGAAAAGCAGAGAGCACTGGGGAAATTCACGCTGCTTTCACCCTGCGGCAGCCTCGAGCCGCTGCTGGTGGGTCCCTCCTAGCACAAAACCAGGTTTTGGGGCTGATTTGGGGGCAAAACGGTGCAAGCCCCGCGGGGTGCCCTGCCGCCCGGCCTCCGCGACCGCTTTTGGCACCGTGTCCCCGGCCACAGGCCGGCCCGGCCCCCCGCGCACGGGTCGGGAGGTCCCCGCTGCGGCGGCCGCCTTCCCCTCGGCACATGTTTGCCAAACTGTCACTTAACCTTTGGGACCATCAATTTGTCAGCGGATTTCCAGCCGGCCCCGCGCTCCGAGCTGTCCCACTTCGCGTGCTGGCCGTGCCAGCCCTCTGGTGAATTCTTTAAGATAAAAAAACGATTTTTTTAAGGCTAAATTGCTGCTTGAGTCCTGCTTATTGGCACCGGGTCCTGCAGGTCGATGCGGTGACGGTGCCAAATGGCAGTGAAGGAGCAGGACAACAAGGACAGGTTTTAATGCTTCCACCAGCCCTTTCCTGCAGGCTGAAGAGCAGCATGTGGTTAAAATCACACCGGGACTGCAGGCTGCAGCCCGGCCCGCGCCGGCGCTTCCCGATCCCAGCGCAGGATTGGGATCCTGGCGCCCGGAGCATCACCCGGAGCCGGGATATTCAGAGCAAAGCGCAAACTGCAGCGCCTGACGCTTGGCTTCCCTTTGCGGATGCAGCTCCGGCATTCCGCGCGCCGCCGGGATTGACGTGTCCATCGAGGGACACGTATCCTGTTCCAAGCAAAACACAGGTCAGGTGCGTGCGGGGGCCACAGCTGCTGCGCTGCCCAATTAACAACCTTGGCTAATTGCTTTCGTTCCATCAGGGTTTTAAGCACAACCTTCGCTCTCGGTGCCTGCCCGAGCGCTGCTCGCAGACCTGCTGCTGCTTTCCCTTGCAGTCCTACCAGCACCTCAACATGCTCTTTTATTAAAATTTTTATTTTATTTTATTTTATTTTATTTTATTTTATTTTATTTTATTAAAAAATTTTGCCATTAAAAATCAGTACTCCTGAAAGCCTGTGGAGCAGCAGGGACCAAAGCAGAATATCATATGTATGTTCAGGTGGTATCAGGCTGCAAAGCAGTGATGCCGGCTCTGATTTATGCAATAAAAAGGAGGATCTCTCCTAGCCTGGGCCTTCCCTTGGAAAATTTAAGTGTAGCCTTGAAGCGTGTGAGGGATTGGATCGCTCAAAAGGGGAGCTCTTTTAGGAAGCTCAACTTGCATCGTCCAAGTAAACCAAATCTGCTCAGGAAAGGGGCTGGTGGGACAGGCTGGGGCAGCTGCAGCTTCTGAGCCCCAGAAATGAGTTTTGTTCAATGTCTATGAGATATAAAAGGCAAACAGCTGCATTTTAGAACAGCGTTTTGCTTTTCTTTGGAGTTTTTGGAGCTTTTTGGAGCCTCAGAGCACGCACAGCAATTCCCGCAGAGCCGGAGCCGGCAGCGAGGTCAACCCCAGCCGAAACTGGGGACTTTTCACTCTTCTCCAAAGTGCATGAAATACCCTTGGCAAAAAGCAGCCTCCACCACTACCCGGAGCTGCTTTTTTTTCCCCTTTTTTCTTTTTTCCCCCCCTCCTTTTTTTTTTTTTCCTGCTGCTTTGTCCAGTAATAAACAACTGCTTCAATCTGCTGCGCTGATCAAAAGAAACGTTTTAATCAGTCCCAGGCAAAATATCATGCTATTATGTTATCACTGGAGCGAGTCATCGAAAATACAAAACAAAAATATCAGTTTAATCTGCTCCAGATCAGGAATGTCTCGCGCGGAGCCGCTCTCCTTGCAGGTGTGCTCTATTTTGGGAGCCCGGCCTGAAGAATTAAGTGGCCCGGGCTGGATCTGGGGCTGTCAGAGCCGAGACGCCGGCATGAAGACGGAGCGAGCACAATTACAGGAAATAAAAGGGGCAAAACCGCTCTGCTCTGTCCCGTGCATGCCCCGTTATTATTATTATTATTAACCTGACAAATTATCTTTAAATTGTTCGTGTTTTCACCTGCTGCGAAGCGAATCCTCTGAATTTCCTTCCTGCGATTAGGGAAAAAGTGGTTATTCCGGAGCTGATTCCACCCGTCAAAGGAGAAGCGTCTCCATGGGGTTTAGGCCGTGTGCTAATGGGCTACCCGGGCTTCTCTGGGATGGGAGAGAGGAGGGAGCAACACGGAGATGCTCCGGGATGCTCCATGGAGCCGCTTGGTCCATGCGGACGCACCCAGGGAAGCCCAGAGACCCCGATCCTAACTGCTTGGGAATGATTTTCCAGCCAAACTGAGTGCCTAAGGAGGGTCTGGATCCAAGGGATAGGAGGGGAAGGCAGCATGGGAATGTGCTCCCGCAAGGTGACTAGCAGAAGTGACTAAATGCTCCGTTTTCCCTTGATCCAAGTGAAGTTTTCGCCTTCCTCCTTTTGAAATCCCTTTTGTTCAATGTTTTAAAAATTGCAAGTCTGTTCTAGCGCATCAGAAGACTATGAAAAATGACAGCGTTTGCCAAACAAAAGGAGCTTTGAAACGTTGGCTTTCATGTGAGTTTGCAATGAAGTCTGGGGCTTGCCTTTATTTTGTTTAAATCTGGAAAATCTTCAGGAAATATAATTTTATTTGCTCTACCAGTCTACTGCTCGCTTAAATTCTGGTAGTATTGAGAATTTAGGGAAAAGGGGCCGATGTTATCGGTTAGAGCAGCCCAGATAGAGCTGTTATTCTGGTTTTATGAAAACCAAAGGCAGAATTCGCATTGATTTGAACTGCAGCAGAATCTGGCTTATATCTGCAACGTTGCAACATATTGTTTCAATCTATATTTTTATTAGCAATATTGATAACGTTAGAAGAAATACGATACAGGAAATAGCTTATCAACTTCAATTAATTTTAAGGTAAGGCTTTTAATGAAGATAAAACAAGAATTCAGCAAATGGCCGAAGCTAAAGAAATTGTCACTAAACGGAGAGGAGGGGAGAGAAAAGCGGAGGAAATCTGAGCCGTAACCGCGTGTTCTGGACTGGATAACTGGACGTTCATAAAGACTTTTATTCAGTGGTAGCAAATTTATTGGTAATCAATATTTTCAAGACCCTCGGTTGTCCACTTCAGCATTAATAAAGCTTTAATAAAGCTCCGTATTAGGATTCTCTGGAGGACTGTAGAAAGGGAGATATTTGTGCAGACCTGAATAAACCTCTGTTCTGCACAAGCCGCTGCATTTGGGGCTCACGCTCTGCATTTAGCCTCCTGGGGAGATGGTCGTAGGGTAAAACTGGGACAAAAAGGCTTCATCCCATGAAGACCAGCTCCTCATTCCAGCTCCCAGAAGCTAAAAATCCAGGATATAGGAGCTTCCGTGACCCCAAGGTGCTTTGAGCCTGGATGCAGGTTTTGTCCTTGAACAGTCCCCAGGGTTTTGGTGGACGCAGCAGCATCCTTGGCCTCTGGCCCTTTCTCCTCCATGTTCTGCTTTGGGACACTTACTTCTTAGGTTAAACACCATTATTTGCAAGTTTACAGCTTGCAATATCCTCCTGCATCCGTGACATCCACCAAAACCAGCCCCAAGAGCTGCTGCTGAGGTCGGTACCAGTCCCAGGCACAGGGAACCCACAGATGGGACCACGGTTTGCAGCTTCTTCCTGGTAGGGAGAAATGTGCCGAATCCGGGATTTCCTAGGGCTGCCTTTGCCTTTCCTTATTGTCCTTATCAATGATTTACGGCTTTTCTTTTTAAAGTTTAAAACCGCCCTCTCTGCGGAAGGTTTGGTGATGCCGGACGAGGATAAACCAGTCCAGCCTCCGCCTTGTTCCGTTCTGTCCTTCTGTTGAAAACATCCGCGAGGTACAATCCCACCCTCACGTTTACCAAACTGCCTGAAACCTACAGGGTTTTTTTTCTGCACTGTATTTAATATTCTGTCAAAGGCAGAAGCTCAGAGGAGTCTAAAGGAATCTATAATGGAAGATGATGGCCAGAGCAACGAGGGGTTTGGAGTTAGGATAGAAGCAGGGTGGCTTCTGGTGGGAACAAATGGATACAGAGGTCCCTTGCCCTGAATATCGATATTTGTGTTTATTGATAGTCAATTTTGCTGCCTTTTGGTGGCATTTGAAGCCTTGTTGGTTGGTGCAACAGCAACGTGCACGTTCTCCCCAGAAACCTCCATCCTCCTGCAGGAGCAATAGGGTCTATTGGCCTTGTTGGCCCAACACATAGCTCCGTGGTGGCCACTCTTGAGCAGAGCAATGGCCAGAGCAGGAGGCCAAGGACAATCCCTGGAGCATCCCATGAGTAACAAGCAGGAATAACTCCCAGGAACCACACAAACCCATTCCTCTTGCCTTGCTCTTGGAGCAGAGGCCCTGTTTTAGTTGCAGACCTGACTCAAAGCAGATGGACCTGCCCAGCATCACTCACACAGGTGAGCTGCATCGGGCTGATTAGCTGCTAAGTGCTCCCAGCTGCTGGGGAAGGCCTGGAGGAAATTGTTGGAGCTGGGACCCAGCCTGGAGAGGAGAGCTGGAACCTGCGCCAAGAAGGTAAAAAGTGAATTTCTCCAAAAAGTTGTGTTCTTGCATTTGGAAAGAGCAAGGCTTTTCAAGCAGCAGAATGTGGCTGAAAAGCTCTTTAGTGCATCTTGTGGATCTTCAGGCTTTGGTGAGCTAGAAACTACCTTGAACCGTGTCCCCATCTCTGGTTTTGTTTGGGATTTTCATCTTTTGGGCAGTGAGACCTTTCTGGGGGTATCTCTGCTACCCTGGTTCTTTTGCCCTGCAGAAAGCTCTTGAGTTTTGCTGGCTGCTGTGTGTCGTTTGATGGATAAGCTTAAAGGATCCTTCACAAAACTTGGACTGCTGCTTTTACTAATCTGCTGCAATAGTTGCAATAGTTGCAATAGTTGCAATAGTTGCAATAGTTGCAATAGTTGCAATAGTTGCAATAGTTGCAATAGTTGCAATAGTTGCAATAGTTGCAATAGTTGCAATAGTTGCAATAGTTGCAATAGTTGCAATAGTTTTTAGGGTAAGCAGTCAATGTCCTATGAAAGGACAGTGTTTGGGGCATGGAAGTAGATGGCAGGTCCTTCTTGGGAATGTCACCAAGGGAGCCAGAGGAGAAGTGCATTTATAAATAAGAATAAAACTTAGAAACTACACGCGCTCGGTGAGAGTGAAGCTGCTCAGCATGACAGACTTGCAAGCACGATGTTATTTCCCAGGTTAATACGTTAAATATGTATTTTGGCGATTTTTCTTGGGCAATGAAAATACTGCTGGGTCTCTCCCATTCTCGGGCTGATTTGGACATTGAAAAAAGGGCTGTGTCTTTCAGTAAATGCGCAGCAATTATACAAAGCAATTTAAAAACTATTCATGGAAATGCTGGATCTTATGTTTAGCTTTTCCACCCGTATTTTAAAAGAATCGCTGCAAATCGTGTGCGTTCCCAGAGACAACCGCTCGCACAAAAGAGGAAAGCGAGGACAGGACACGTCGATACGGCACAGCCATCTGTTTCCAATAGTGTGTGTTTACATATTAATGTGCAATACAAATTTGTAAACACGAACATTTGAAACGTTTGTAGGAACCGATCCCGGCCTTTCCCCCGTCTGCGGCTTTATTGGAACAGCATGGCCAGCGCGGCCGGCCGGTCCCATCCTGGAGCCGTTTCAGCTCTCCCCTCTGCTTGTTTGTTCTGCTCCGCGTTGCTCTCCGGTCCGGCCTCGTTTTGCATAATTGTGATACAAATTAGCATCTAATTACAGCGCAAACCTCAGAAGATCAAATATAGAGCAGGGCCCTTTATAAGAACCGCATCCCCTGCGCCCGGCCGGCTTCCAGCATCTCCGATGGGTGGATTATGGTTGGGAAATCGGATAGCAGGCGGCACTTTGATTAAAAACACTGTTTAGGGGGGTTTCTCTCCTCGGTTTTCAGATCAGCCTTGTGACCCGCCATAAAGGCGGGCGGCTATTTCTGAGCAACGTCCAACTGCTCCCTGGAATGGCCAAATAGCCCAGACTTAGGAGTAAGCTCAGGCTTTGGGGCAATTTGGGGTTATTTTCCCCTTTAAAAAGCACCCAAACATTGATTTTACACTTCACAAAGTCTAGAAAACCAAGGGCTTGTCACAGGTTTCTAAATAATCTTACTGGGAGGAACTGCAGTGTAAAATGTGCTTTTATTTTACAAGCACGGGGGCCTTCTTGAAATATTTCCCCCTTTTCCCAGCCTCATATTTACTCCAAAATGTTGTATTTCTCTGTGGGGGTGGTGGATTCCCTGTGTGTGTCCATGCTGGCTTCCCACTAGGAGCAGTTTTCAAAGCATCCCTAGAAAGGAGCCTGCAAGTTATCAAGGATTTTGAGCACCGTCTGTCTCCTATAAGCAGAACCATCTATATCCTCGTACTAGAGACGCGGCCAAATTACCGCTGTGTCTATTGGAAGTTCTTATTTATCAAAGACTTTTCTCCTTTGCCAAAACAGCCTCCTCGCCCTCCAGCATCCCCTGAACAGCCCGGGAGCCCGAGGTCTGACGGCAGGAGTGAGCGTGGAGCGAGATGTGATGGTGGGAGAAGGCTGAAGGCAGCGGTTGGTCATCTCCTCCAGCCTCAGGTGTGTAAAAAAGAAGCATTTTTGAGCTGAAAGCATGAAAAAAATGAAAAAAAAAGACTAGAGCGGGTCTGGGCTGGGAGCTCTGTGTGCTGGCGAGGAAAGCTGTGCTCCCTCCTCTGCCAACCTAA
The DNA here is from genome assembly GCA_013389825.1 of Crypturellus undulatus. Classification (NCBI taxonomy): domain Eukaryota; kingdom Metazoa; phylum Chordata; class Aves; order Tinamiformes; family Tinamidae; genus Crypturellus; species Crypturellus undulatus. The sequence goes on from VWPW01015355.1 coordinate 17,319, forward strand.
ACCAGGGATATTCCCACTAGTGCTCTGGAGGCAGCAGCTGGGATGGGGAAATCACACCTTGAATTTAACTTTGTGTGGAAATTCTGAGGTTTTGTGGATAGAACCTGCTCAGCTTTTCCATCTTCATGGTTTTATGTCTATGTGAGAGGCCAAAGTCCTCCCTGGGCACCTCTCTGATGTGTGCAGACATCTCCCAGGCTTCCTCCTCCTGCATCCTGCTGGAGTAGGGCCATAAAGAACTACCAAAATATTTTGCACAGGGAAACCAATGAAAAATAATGAAATGAGGGTGAATGCAAATAATAGTTAACATATAGAGACTCATATAGTGCTTTTTCTCGCATGCAAAGTTGCATTTATACTCTGTGTAATCCACACGTTGGGCCTGACTATTAAGTCTTTGTGGAAGCCAGGACTAGGTTGCGCCGGTGCTGAGCTCCGAGCGCCTCTTCCAGGGCAGCCCGAATGGAATTTGGCTCCTCCAACTTGACATCAAATAAAAAACTGCTCAATTCACCCGAAACCCCTTTCAATTGCCCCGAGGTAGCGACTTCATCACCTCAAATCGACTCAGCAGGGCTGCGTGGAGCAGTAAATTAAGCCCAGCTCCGAGCTCAGCATCCCTGATCCCTTTTCCTCCTTGCCGATGGAGACACATCTACCCCCCACCAGGCTCTCTGAGCTGTCACCGTGCGATGGGGTTGTTTAAATGTTGGATTTCCAGCTTCATGCAGAAAATTATAGGAAAAACAGATTTGGAAAATAGCTATTTTGTTTGCAAGCATTCCCTGATTGAAACAGGGTGGTTCTGTTAAATAAAGAACTTGTCCAGCTTCAGCAGATGCGATTTCTTAGATTTGAATCTAGATGAGATTCATCATAAATCATAAAATCATCTGTACTGAAGATGGTACTAATGATCTAATGATGATCTAATTATTTTTGGTCACAGTTTTAACCTGACGAACGCAGATTTGTTGGATAACCCAACCCTGGCCACCGGTTTGGGATTATTTTATGCAACTGACCCACGTGAGATCTGCTCCAACAGGCAAAGTCCATCCCAGTGTCCGCACCGGGATCACCTAAGGGATCCAACCCACCTCGAGGGACGGATGCTGGCTTGGAAATAAGCACTCCCAAATGAAAAAAAAAAAGTTTCTTTTTTT
>VWPW01015362.1:0-19283 GCA_013389825.1 Crypturellus undulatus
CCAATTTTGCATAGGATTTCTAGAGCATGGAATATGATCTAAAACCCACATGTGAAAGAATCCACAAACACAATATGAGACACAGGACCAGGCTGAAACTAAGCCTTCCTTAAGGCATAACATTTTTCAAGCTTACTAACTAGCCCCTTTAATTATTTACCTTAAACTCACTCTACAGCATAGATCTAGCTAAACTGTACAGACACTTGATTCTATCACCTTCTGCCAAACTTTAGGAAAAATTGCAGAAGTTCTTTCACTTGACTTACCAAAACAAAAACTAGAAAACCAAGGCTATAATAAGAATTCCAAGAACAATAAGTAGTAGTTTTAGATATTCTTCAGTAATGAAAACAGTTCTGTTCTCTGGATTCATCTATCTTCTTCATTAAAATAAAATTACTACTTTAGCATTCAAACCACACATCTACTAAAATTTTNAAACCTTTCACTTATAATGTAAATTCCCACTTAAAAGTCAATTAAACTATCAAACTTTTGCAGCAAAAGGCAATTTTAGTGATGTGGGTTCTGTAGAAATACATTAAAATAATTTATACAATAGTATAAGTAGTACTGTTTCTTTAACAAGTTTCATAACATTGAAGAGCTTAAGCTTTAAAGCATTTTAAGAGTTAAAAAAAATCATCAGAAGCACTTTCCTCTAAGCTTTTACTTTTGGAATCATCAGAATTTAAAAAGCTGACTGAAGCAGTAGATGTTCAGTGTAGGGCAATTATGTCTATAACACACATGGAGTTTATTACAATGCAAATAAAATGCATTTGTCAATTAGTCAAAAGACCCTAATATTCACTGTCAGACTTCTGGTCATCACTCTGCCACAGAATTTCACAAATATCAAGGCTAAACTAATATGAACCCCCACACCACTATGCTGGCAATAACACTAGAGCGCCATATCACTTAATCTACATCTACACATTTACTACCAAAATTAACACACACCATTTAGGTGCAAGCTAATTCCTGACCTTTGAATTTGTGCAACTTATTTCATTCTTGCATACCCCAGTTTCCTGATCTGTAAAATTGGAATAATATCTATCGTAAGGAACCTGCTAGAGTTTCATTCAATAATGCTCATAAAGTTCTTCAGGCTCCTAAGGGATACTGTTATTCTCAGCAAACACACTACAGTCAGCAAAACTAGACAATCACATCTCTAGGGACAGAGAGTTGTCACAAATTATACTTTCCAACAGTTCTCCAATTCTGAAAGGTATTTACCAAATTATTTATTCCCAAGATCTTAAGAGAGATACAAACCTACGCATATAAGCCCAGTCAGCTACAGAAATATCACTGTCCATAAAGTTACCAGTCAATTCAGCTATGGAATTAAAGTAAAAAAGAAAAAGGGAGAGGAAAAAAAAACCCACACAGAAAAAAGAAGATCTACAACCATAGGGCAGGGGTGGGAGGATCGAGGGGTTAGAAATTACAGCATGTCTAAGTTACTGCAGGAAGGAAGGACAATTTCCTATCTAGCCCCACAGCTGGTTCCAATTCTATTACTGTTTCGATTACTAATTCTCCCATGCCACCCATAAATTACCTTCAAAACATTTAACATTTAAGCTGTGTTCTAGCAACACAATTTTATGTAATGTGACATGAGAATAAATTGCTAAGTGACTTTACACATCTGGATATAGAGAAAGATACATGTATATTGTACACATGAGGTCTGTGGTCAGAAAACAAACACACCTTCATTCATGCTCTGCTCTGGTATATTCCTTTAACCAAACCAGTTATCTCAAAAGAAGATAAAGTAAAAAATCCAGTATAGTTAGTTGATTTAGTTAAATCTATGGTAATACCACTAATAGTATAAATATTTTTAAATTTAAATACTTTTTTTAAATTAAAAACACTTTTAAAAAATTTTCACTACAAGTGCTAAGCACGAGATTGCAGCCAATCTAAACTGCTTGTGCTTGACTTTAAACATAAAACCCATCATTTTTATAAGACGTGTCCAAGAATTATAAAACATGCTTTATATTATAAGCATGTAATAACCTAAAATTAAAAATTGGCACAAAAAATGCAAATTAAGTCACTATTAATATTGTACATATTGATTAAAAACAGTATATGTCTCCAACTTGGACAATACAGACAGTTAAGCTATTTGTTATGCACATTCATGCAACATGGAGATGTTAACTTCTGATGTTCACATTAATCTCTATCCCTTTATTTGAGGGTCAAGAGAAAAGGAGAATAGTCCTAGGTATAAGGAAGTCCAGATAACAGACCCTGTGACATATTTGGTGAGATTTTCAGTAAGACATTGTCTGTATGCCAATGTCTTCTATGGGATAAAAATGCCTCATCTTGCAGATGTTACATTGATGCATTAATAAATATGACAAGTTAACTCGTGTATTTGAGCTGCTTAGATTCTGCCATTTTCTGTAAGAAAAACTAATAAATGGAATTTCTAATACGTTGTACTTTGAGATACTCTAAGGTTCTTATGAGCTGTTTACAAAACAGAGTAGAAACAATCAAGAGGAACACATGAGTTAATAATAACAAAAATAAAAAAACCTCTGTGCCTAATAGTCATACTATGAGTAAAACTATGCATTTGTAGAGAACAGAGACTTGTGTTATTTCTTATCTCGTTGTTGATTGACTTCGGTGAAGTTACTGGGGAAAGCACAATTCCTTAACTGCTGTTTCCATTAAAAAAACTCCAGTAGTTCTTCTCCTGTAACAAACAAGTGCTCAAGTATAGGTACCACCTCCTGTTCTATTGAAAGAGAAAAGAAAATATAAAATAAGGCAAAAACGAGCATGGAAAAGAAGCAGAGAGCATATAAACGCATAAAAAAAATGCCGTGATGAGAAGGAATAAATGACCTACAAATCCTCTGAATCAAATGTAGTCCATTTGTGCACGGTCCTGCACCTGGGGAGAAATAACCCCAGACACCAGTACAGGCTGGGGACCGACCTGCTGGAGAGCAGCTCTGCTGAGAAGGACCTGGGCGTCATGGTGGACAACAGGTTGACCATGAGGCAGCAGTGTGCCCTCGTGGCCAAGAAGGCCAATGGCATCCTGGAGTGCATTAAGAGGAGCATCTCCAGCAGGTCGAGGGAGGTGATCTTACCCCTCTACTCAGCCCTGGTGAGGCCACATCTGGAGTACTGTGTCCAGTTCTGGACCCCCCAGTACAAGAGGGATGTGGAGCTGCTGGAGAGAGTCCAGCGCAGGGCGACTAGGATGATCAGGGGCCTGGAACATCTGCCCTATGAGGAGAGGCTGAGGGAGCTGGGCTTGTTCAGCCTGGAGAAGAGAAGGCTGAGAGGGGACCTCATCAGTGTCTATAAGTGCCTCAAGGGAGGCAATGAGGAGGATGGGGCTAGCCTCTTTTCAGTGGTGGTCACTGACAGAACCAGAGGAAATGGCCACAAATTGAAGCATAAAAAGTTCCACGGGAACTTAAGGAAGAACGTCTTGACGGTGAGGGTGACAGAGCACTGGAACAGGCTGCCCAGAGAGGTTGTGGAGTCTCCTTCTCTGGAGATCTTCAAGACCCGCCTGGATGCAGTCCTGTGCCAGGTGCTCTAGGTGGCCCTGCGTGTGCAGGGGGGTTGGACTAGATGACCTCTAGAGGTCCCTTCCAACCTTAGGCATTCTATGATTCTATGATTCTATGAAAAGGTAGCAAAATGTTATGCAAGATACTAATTTATTGAAAATCATTATATATCAAAATATAAAAGAAGATAACTAAAAAGTTCTGAATGATTGTTCTGTGATTTGGATAGTGTTAGCATCAAGTATGTAAAATCCCTGTATACTGCTCAGTGCACACCTGCAAGTAGGAGATGCCATTGCAGCAGTTGTAAAACATGACATGTGGTAGTCTCACCTTCATAAAAGTCTAAAGCCCTCTCTTAAACAAACAGTAGACATTCTAAGAGTCAACAAAATTGCTCTCCAAGGATACTCCTGCAGGTCCAGCAGTTTAACATAAATAATTTGTTAATCAAAAATTCTGTGAAGACTTGTTTTGGAAAGGAAGTGTAACTACATGTCACTTACACTCCTCCTTCAAATAGAGACCTTCAAAATTACTTAATCATAAATATTTTAAATACTTGTTATCGTTCATGTTTATTTTCTATACACCTGTACTTCTTACTACTCTGGTTAGAGGACGGACAAGTTTTTTCAGAAAGATAACAGTCATGTTAGATACACAGAAAATCTAATAAATGAAGCCTGGTCCCTTCATCCCCAACTTGGCTTCACCTTAGTAAATCTTAGTTTAACAAATCTTGCAATTTTTTTTAATTCATGTTCAAGATGATCAGCAACCACAACAAGCTAACGATGGCAACCCCATTAATTGCATTTAATCCGTAATGACTTGTTCAAAATTGATTAAAAAAAAAAGAAAAAATTCTTGATTCTTACAAAAGAAGCACTGTCAAGACCCCAAAACATATTACACAGATATTACAAAAGCATTTTTCCTCCTGACCATTTGGGAAGGTAATGAAAGAAGTTGAAAGCAATGGTACTTGCTACCTAGTCATTGATATGCTGGTTGATATGCTATTTCTTGGTCAGCAGCTTTTGCTGTGGTTCTGTTCCTCTAGGCAAGGTGCTCCAATGCGAGCATCCGCTCCAGAGCCCTTCCCTTCGAGATCATATAATTGCAGCATGATGAGCATCTCTTCAGTACTGCAAGGAAGAAAAAAAAGCAATTGATTCCAAGAGGAATCATCTCTAAGTTCGTTCCATAAGAAGCCTTACAAATTCACCTGGCAAATTCTTCTACCTACCAGCTCCATGCTTGATGCTTTAGGGGAGAAAAAAAAAAAAAAGCAACACAAAGTACTAGTGCTCCACTACATTCTGTTAAGTATCTTAACACATTTATCTAATCTAGATAAGTGACTATTCCCAAACACACACACTCTTATTACTACTGTATTTCAACAGGTATCACTTCTTACCTTGGAAAATTCACTATGTCCTGGACTGAAAAGCGTCCACCCACCAAATCCTGACATGACTACTTGCTTTGGCTTGTCTCCTGTGTCCATCCACACACAATCTTTATTTTGATTACAGAAGCACCCAATTTGCACCCAAATCCATCTTGCTCAAGGAAACAAAAGCAGACAAGGAGTCCAACATAATTCGTACCTCACCTAAGCCTCTGAAGAAATTCAAAGTTTACCATAAGAAATATTGCCCTTAATATGACTCTGCCCTCTAAAACACAATCCCTGCTCCCTTTTAATACTTGTTTGGAAACAGAAAAAGATTTTTCTCAAATTTCCGACGAAGGCACTTTTAGAGGTGAAACCAACATGCAAAGCTCTGGGCACAGGACACGCTCTGCTTGCTCCTACTTCCCATCAACATATGACCAGGTAAAAAAGAGGCACTGACAATCCCGCCAAGCTTTCTGTTCCATTAGGAGAAAAACACCACAAAAAAAAAAAAAAAAAAAAAAAAAAAAAACAATAACATACATCACAAATACAACGTCTTTGTCAATTTTTCATTTAGNTGCCAATTCACACATATCATGTTATCAAATCAATAGTGCTGATTCAAAACATTTCAAGGCAAAGTGTTCACCAATTAACTGCTATTATTAATTTTCCTATGAAACACCAATAAAAGTATGAAAAGTTTCAACCCAAGGTAATAACTACTAGTTAATATTCCCATCTGATGATTATTCAACACACGCACACACTGCAAGTTGGACAGCTCTGGTCCATCCCCAGACTCAAAAAGACACATACATCACCTAGCAACTAATTTTGATAAATAATGCTAGTTAGGGTCTCATTTAAGAAAACAAAGCAAAAAATGAACAGGCAGCTGGGGCAAAACAATGTTTCTCCACTAAAAATCACATCTAAGGACAGATATGAGAAACAGTGGCAAACTAATTTGGTGAAGCCAGTCTTGAGACTAGAGAACTGCAATTCCTGCAACTACTTAAAACAACAACAAACAAACAAAAAAAAAACCAAAAACACACACACACACACTTTCCTTCACAGTCAAGAATAAAAAAAAAATGCATGTTTTAAATAAGTTACATCAGCATAAAAGTATGATAACAGAAGAGGGACAGTCTCATAATCCATCTTAAAAAACAAACAAACAAACAAACAAACCAACACACTAAAGAAATATACATTGGAGCTTTTCATCTCTCCTCTCCCACTTCTGCCCCCACATGAACCAACCACAGCCCAATGCACAATTGGGGAAAAAGGAATTAGAGGGAGGTCTCATAACATCAACATCTGCTTTTCAGGGGGACTCAGGATCTTACTGTGATCACCAATCGATCAACAGGAAATCAGGACAGCACAGCTGCTTCCTAAGTCCCTTCGCAGCAAAGAGCAGGACTGAGGTCAAGAGCAGCAGAAAGGGGAGGATCTAGACCCCAAAAGGCCTCTGGCATCCAAGCTGACACAAAATCTCCCCGGTTATAAATTAACTGTTTAGACTGAAAACCCACAAGTCTCATATTTCTGCCACTCTGCTTATTCTCAACCAAATCTATTCTAGACTGTTTTGTAACTATTGTCTTAAATTCAAACAAACCTAAATCACACCAGTCTGCATGTTACCTTGCTATCCAATTAACTTTTTATTATGGGACTTTTAACTTTGGCTCACAGTTAACTACAGTTTTTTAAGACAGTTGTAGCATTATTCAAATACATAAATCAGTACAGAGCATCTATACCTTAACGTTGCTAGCATTAAGTGACTAGTAAGAAACACTGAATAAACAGGTTGAATTAAATCAGCTGCTTCTGCACGTTGTTTTCCCTTTAGCATTTTTAAGAAATTTACAGAACTAAAGCAAGCATTACACAAAGCAAGGTGTTCACCACCCTTTTCTTTTCAGTGCTCAGAATCATAAATCTAACAGTTATCTAACAGAAGCAATTTGGGAAAAAAAGTCTTAACTATCAATGCAGGCTTTTCCAAATGATATTTCTAGTATAATTCATTTTAAAGATTTCAAAACACAAATCCCTATGAAGATCGCCTTTGATGGAGGGCAACAGAAAACAGGTATACAGCATACTCTATAACAGAAAGATTAAAAAAGAACAGATGCTTCCTATTTCATTGCTGATAACCCACCCTGCATTTCATAAGCTACCTCTACCATTGAAAGCCTTATCCTGTGCTGTGGAACATGCCTTTAAAAAGATTCACAGGTTTATGACTTATGAGATTTTATGCATCTTTCTGTATTTTCTCAATTATTAAATATTGTTTTCCCACACTGTCATGCTGCCTAAATAAGTGCTTAGCATTTAGTTACATTTTCCTAAAAGACCTAATTTATTCCATAAATATATACAAATATCAGCTACAACTTGGCACTAAGATGTGGTTTGAGTGTGATTATGTCTAGGAATCCATAGAGCACTCACTATTGAGTTTAAAGACCTCATTATAACACTGACTGGAACAGCAACATATACAGGACTGCTGATTCATGTGAATCAAAAGTATTTTGCTTACAAAAGAGATATCAAAGAATGACAGCTTCCACTGAAAATGCAATAAAACAGATTTCTACTATTTAGAGTATTTTCATTATAGATCACTCAACCAATGTGGTAACAATTTCTTTGAATTTTCCAAACAATTCTGCTATATGGCTATCACAGGATTGTTAACAGAGTTTATTATAACCCTGTTTCATCACAGTGATGACAAAGGCAAAGATCCATGGTAAAAATCACACTGACCTGCTTAGTGAGAATTTAGTCAGAAATTCTTCCCCCTCCCCGGTATGCACCAATGCTTCCAAAGAAAACAAACAGAAAAGTTATTTATTTCCAAGTTCCACAAATGCAATAATACTTTTAAATTTATATTTTATGGGCAAAAGTAACAGTAGACCAAGACTAGAACATATGTACTGAACAGTCTTTTGAATAACACAAATTAACTTTATTTCTGAATTGAATTATGCAGGGTAGATATGATGCTTTTTGCAAAATGCAGAAAGTGACAGCTCTACCAGACCAAGGAGCCAGAGACAAAGTTCTCCAAAAATTTACTCCAGTCTCACAACATAATTATTATCAATTTGTAAGCTATTTGTATTAATTCTCATTTGAGAAAGAAAAACATAATAACTTCTGGCACAAGTTATGAGAAAAAAAAAATAATTGGGCATATATGAAGAATCACTAGTATTCCAGCTATTTTGAAAGAAATCTTTTCAACAAAATTCCCTATGATTTTCCAACATGTGCAAAATTCCCCAAATTAATGAGAAGCAATCTAGAGACATTCAGCTTAGAAATCAGTTCAATTTAAGAACCTGACAAGAGAGCAATATATTCTAGTATGCGAAACACTGATTATTCAGTCTTCTTCCACAAAAAGTCACTTCCCTCATTTTCCTTTTTTTAAACCTAAAGGTAAATTTTGTTTATTACACTGGTACTTTCAAAACTCAGTTTGCATTTAAAAAGAGGTGCACAAATAATTAAGAAAAAAGCCAGTGTAGAAGAGATCAAGGAGAAGCTACTAGAAGACATTTCTGACGCATAATTTTGTGTGATACTTTAGTGAAAATATTAGCAAACATGAGGTTTAAATTTGGGTTTACTTGTGAGGTTATAACATGGCTGGAAGATTGCCCTACTTTATTTTAGGGAAGTATACATTGCAAACCTTTGAGCATTTATCTAGGAGATTTTCTTACTTTCCCAAAGATTAAAGATACTTGCAGGACTTGATTCCCAAGCCTAGTTATTTCTCTCTGTGTGACTTCAATATTTCAGTACTATAAGGTAGTTACCAGCTGGCAGTTACAAGCTTTAGAAGTGCTGAAAACAGAGCAAAAGTGTTTTTTTTTTTTCTAGGAAGAAAACTGAGGACAACTTTGGATAGCAGTGATTTAGAGGGACATTCTGATGAGGCTCCAAAGAACACCTATGCAGAACACACATACACTTGTCGAGATTTACCACTTCCTAACACAAAGTTGTCAGCGAGTATTGGAAACTTGTTACATTTGTTTCTCTTTAAAAAAAAATAAATTTACACAAAGTAACAAACATCTGGATTCACCATACTGAGTACACTTTCAAACTCTGTGTCTTGAAATTGACTGAAAACTATTCAGCCCCAAAGTGATCAAAACTAAGCATCTCCTTCAATAGCAATAAAAGTACTTTCAAGACATTAACTTTTACTCAGATTGTTAGACATACACATTTTCAGATTAAAAAACCAAAACTGCAACGAAACACCCTTACTTTATTGCTCCTAGTTCTGCATAATGTGCATGAAGTTTATTAAAAAGTCTATTTAAAAAGTCTATTAAAAAAAGTCTATTAAAAAGTCTATTAAAAAAAAAATCCAGGTATTTTAAGAAGAATTTTGCATTTGTTTCATATCATTAGGAAGGAGGAGAGAAAAAAAGAGAAAGAAATCTGCATTTCAAACAACAGGCATATACTTCACCTACAGATTCAATCATAAAAGAGCATAGTTAAAAACAAAGGTCTGCCTGAGGTGTTTAAATATTGAAAAAGATTAAAATACTTACATTATCTTCATTCTGGATATCATGATCATCATCACTATCCTTGAACCAAGGTGGGAGAGGTGGCCCAATGAATTCTTCATCTTCCTTCTCCTCATCATCAGTATCCTCATATTGACCTTGAGCTGAAGTTTAGGATTGCACAGAAGGGCCAGTTAACTCTTCACCTGAGCTATCTTTGCATTCGCTACAGGGAACATCTCTGCATGGAAAAATTAAAAAAAGCTATTTCAAGAACATGAACACATTTTTGGCACTAGTGAATTTCTGAAAAGCAAGCAGAACTATTTAATCCATGGTCATTCAGCTCATTCATAGCAAACGTGCTCCCTCTACTGGTATCTAAAAAGAAGGTAGCATTGTAATAGAATGTCTGAAACTGGTAAGCAGAGAACTTGCAGTAACGTTAAAACATTGCTTTCTAGAGTGTAGGAGAACGCAGTTAGTGATTGTAATGTGATTTCTATATAGGGCCCTGTGTACAGGGGGGTCTGCGTGACCTCCCTGTGAACCTAGAGCCTTGCACGTGCTCAGTCAGGCCGGCAGGCCTGACTGAGCTATGTCGCGGTCCATCTGGAAGGCTCTAGAATCCAGAGGGAGGGGGCCGGAGCAGTCTGCCCGGACCCCAGTTACCACCCCGGCAACAGAACTCACCTATCGGGAGTATCCGAAATTTGCATACCACCAATCAAGGCTTTCCACACATCTTCACCAAGTTTATTTAAGTACCTGTTGTGTTAATAAAATTTGGTGGCTGACCCTGATTGCTATGTGATCGTTTACTTGTCAGCTGTCACTCGCCATTCGTCCTCTAGGAGGCCTGTATCCCTCCTTCCTAGCCTGAAGAGCAGTGCCTGAGGAGCTGGGGAAAGGTCCATATAAGCGGCTTTCCCTCCAGCCGCGCCCAGTCCTCGGACACTCGCTTGCGCAGCAGAGCATCTCCCCCTCTGTGTGGCTCCGTCGGGGAACCGGACCGCCTGGCGTTCCCCGACATATGGTAGCAGAGGATGGTTGGCTTTTGGATCCTCGGAGCTGACCTGGAAGGAATGGGAGCCTGCTGCTCTACGAGAAGATCACTCAGGTTAGGAAAGGGGTATGAAGGTCTCCTGGATCCCTCGAGTGTGTCTCGGGATCAGGACACCCGCGGGGTTGGTGCCAGGCCCGGGTTGGGGGGGCAAGCCTCGATGGATGGGGGAGGCCTCGGCCAAGCCCCGGCTGGTACCGGGGGAGGGCTCAGCGCCCGGCCTGTACAGGCTGGGGGGGCAAGCCTCACCGGAATGGGGGAGGCCTCGGGCAAGCCCCGGTTGGTGCCGGGGGAGGCTCCGTGTGCCCAGTCTGATGGCCCGCGCCTAACGCGGGGTCCGATCTCCTACTGGGTCGGTGCCCGCCGGGTAGGTGCCCGGTTGCCGGGTCGGTGCCTGGCAGGTAGGAGGGCTACCGAGGGGGTAACCCCTCAGTAGAACAGAGGACGGGCAGCGGACGGGGCGACATTCGCTCCGTCCTAGGTTTAATGGGCATTCTCCATATTGTGAGCGAGCCCCTTACACATGGGTATCATGTGTACTGTATATAGTTATGGGTGGCAGGGAATCCTGTGTCCCGCTGGGGACCCATGCCGGGCTAGGGGGGCGAGTACCTCAGCCGAACCTGAGGGAGGCCTCGGACAAGCCCCGTCTGGAACCGGGGGAGGTCTCAGTGCCCAGCCGCGCAGAGGGTTCGGGTCTGTGCCGGGATACGGGGCACAGGCGGGCTAGACTTGTGCTGGACCCAGTCTAGCCTTAACCCTGCCAGCCATTTTTATACATAGATATATTTTTTATACGTGTTCCATGTTATGATTGTATATATTAATGTATATTTATTTACTTATTCATATATACGGGGACCATGCTGGGGCCAGGTCCGGAGCAGGGGCTGGTGCTATCGCGAGGCACAGGGGCGGAGCCAGGACGTGGCCTGAGGTGGTCATATTTATGTATATATGGGTAATGGGATATATTTTTATATACTGTGGGGCACCTATATTTATATATTTATGTATTTTTTTTATTTACGCAACAACCTCCCTCATTACCCGGACCCTCCGTATCGGAGAGTAGGTCCCAATATTCAGGTAGCTGTCATTGGGACAGCATCCCCGTTACCTGAAGTGCTGCCTTTCTCGCAGTGCGAGAGCGGGGCAGCAGGGGATTTATTTATTTATTTATTGCTCGCTGGGCGAGCCCCTGCGGTGCGGGGAAGGGGAATCAGCGTTCCGCTGGTTCAGTGGAGATCGCAGGGCAGTTTCCTGCCCAGGAGGGAATAGCTGCAGCCTCCGGGCGGCAGGCACTGGATGTTCTAGGTGACAGCCAGGCAGACAGAGGCGGGGAGGAGAGGCAGGGGGCGCGGGCGTGCCGGGGATTAACTTTTTGTGAGTTAAGAGCAGGAGCGGGAGCAGACGGCGATGGCGATCCAGGGGCTTCCACCGATCCCCGAGCCCGTCTCCCCGGCGGCGGGGTTGCGGGCACCGGCAGGCAGCGCAAAGAGGGCAGCAGCCGCTGCCGGAGCGACCTGTCAGTCTGCACCCCCTGCGTCTCGGCTCGTGGAGTCGTTACCATCCCCCGCGGGGCCGGGACGCGCCGCCATACTGCGCCGGGCGAGCTCCATCCAGCTCGGCGCCCCTGGAGTCTCTGGAAGTGTCGCCATCTTGTCAGCGCTCCCCACTGCTCTCGTGCCCGGCACCGCCCCCGGAGGGACCGCCCACATCATCGGCGCCTCCCGCGACCACACCATCGTCGCGGGACCTCCTTCTCTGTCACCGCCCGTCGCCGCCTCCTCAGAGTCACCACCCATCACCGCCTGCTCTGCGTCACCGCCCATCGCCGCTGCGCCGCCCCCGCCACTGTGCAGCGGTATAGGGGGGGTGGAGCAAGGCCTCCAGGGCTAAGGGAACTGGACTGACCTGCAGTTCCTCAATCGCCTCCCACCACTGTATGGTGGATAAGGGAATAGTGTAAGATCTGGGTAGGGTTGGGGAACCTGCAGGCAAATGATGGAAGTCATCTGGAAGGGGTAGTAAGAATAACTACAAGTCATATGTGGGGATGTCCACCCTGACGGAGGGGGACCGGTCCCTCGCGTGGGCCCTGGAGGGACCCTAGGTATCCCCGGTGGCACAGGCGACAGGCACTGGTGGTCTGGTGCTGGCAACCCACTGACCCATAAGGACCTACCGTTACGGGCACCTGTGAAAACAGAACCCGTGTGACATATATACTGGAATGACTCAAGCCTGACAACGGGCCAGCCTATGCAAGTCAGGCCCTTGGACAGTGGTTTCTCCGGTGGGGAATTAAACATAGTACTGGGATCCCTTATTCCCCCACCAGACAAGCCATTGTAGAGAGGGCCCACAGGACTCTGAAGGAATATCTGGGTAAGTTCGGGGATGTCTCGGACATCTCAGAAAGACTTAGTAAGGCCCTGTTTGTTTTAAATCATTTATGCATTTTTGGAGAATCTGTAGAGCCACCAGCTTTGCTACACGGCAGGGGAGTAACTAAAATCTGAGTTAATGAGGCTGTGCAAGTGACATATTGCGAGCCCCAGTCAGGAAAATGGATGGGGCTCGCAGAGGTGCTATTCTTTGGAAGGGGGCACACATGTGTACTTACTCCCTCTGGTCCCCTGTGGGTCCTGGCTAAGTGGACCAAGCCGGCATACCCCAAAGATAACACTTCTATACCATCAATAGGCCAAGCAGGCCAATCAGAATCGTAGTTAGGGCCAGGCTGGGGGGGCAGGTACCCCAGCCGGACCTGGGGGAGGCCTCGAGCAAGCCCCGACCGGTATCGGGGGAGGCTTCATTGCCCGGCCTGTAACTCTTTAATTACCATTCTGGTGGTGGCTCGGGCTGGGGGGGCGAGTACCTCGACCGGGATTGAGGGAGGCCTCGAGCAAGCCCTGGCTGGTACCAGGGGAGGCTTCATTGCCCAGCTTAAGATTCTGTATTATTTTTCTGTTATGTATTTTCTTTTAAATCAGGGCCCCCCGAACGTGGCCGAAAACTCCCAAGGTCCGCCTGAGGGATGGTCGGGAAGACCCAAATGGCGCTGTCAGTGTACCAGCTTGTACCATTATGAGCACCTGTAAACCAGTATGCCGTGGTACCTTTCTAACTGCAGTTGTTTGCAGATTTCCACAGGGATTCGGACGAGTGTCCGGCCGGCAGTCTCCGCCGAAGCCTTGTGGAAAGGAAAGGGACAAACAGGACTAGTATACGTAATTGTGTTTCTAAAGGGTCGTAGATCTTTGTCAGACATACAGTAACACCTACTGACTCAAATCGTTTGCGTAGGGCTGTGGCAATAAAGTGAAGAGTTATTTCCAGAAATATGGATGCAGCGCTGACCTATGCTGAATGGGCAGTACGCAGTGATGGTGCTGGCTTATCGTGTCTCAGGAAGGAGGCTGGCCCCAGGAAAGGATGGGTGAGAACTCAGCCTATGAGGGGCAGAGGGTGAGCCTCTAGGGTTCTGCAGTAGAGGGAGGCTATCGCTCCCTGGTTGCGCATGAGGCAAAATTGGGATAGCACAAAGGACTGCGGCCCGCTTGAGTGCCAATTTAAGCCAGTCCTATCACTAAGGTTGATTGGATCCTGTCCAGCTACATCAGCACCTTCCCTTGTCATCAATAAGTGTTTAAGGGTCAAGGGAGTAAAGGAAGGAGGGAATAGTTAATAGCTATTTCAGAGTGTGCCACTGTCCTACTGATAATACTCATGCAAGTATCGAGTGCAGTCGCTCAAATCTGAAGGAAATAGCAATTCCAATAAGAGTCAAAAGGTGATTTAAGAAGGATTTCTTTGGTAAACTGTCACCAATCTGTAGTTCTATCCAGGGAACCGGTTGGTCAAATAACTGAGGAGTTGTCTAATGGACCGCCCCAAGCGGGTCAGAAAATCAGAGGGAAACATCGGAAGAAGTGGTATTTGTAAAACTTACATAGAACGGTTTATTGGAAATTGCAGAGCGGCATTGCATTTAGTGAGTTACTAAGAAAGGCATGTACCTACAAGTGTCTCCTTTGAATCTAACGAAGGAATAGTCTGTACAGGTTAGCAGGAAAGGAGGGAAGGCAGAACACCTAAATCAGCTAGTCTTCCCCTGAGTGATATCCAGGGAAGGGGGATATTTGAGTAGTTCTCCTTATACTTGTGACAGAGCAGGCATGAAAACGTATATATTTTCCAACTGCGATCTGCTCTGGGAAGGGAAGGTTACATCTGCTTCTAGTTCTGTCAGGACTCATGGCTAATATGTCTGGGGTGGGGCAAGTAAAGTGGCTCTGTTATGTCCTGCAGTCCTTGTGAGACAGACTTGAACCCCTCGCGAGATAGGGCCTACCATTGCCCTTTCCATCTGCCGCCAGGGCAAGGGGAATCATGTCTCTCCATCAAGAGCCGCTTGTCTTTATCTCCACTGCACTGCTTGAAGCACGTTGGGCAGCAGCAAAGTTTTTGCTGTAGAGCATACTTATTACATTCTCCTCTTACACGGCTGGGCCTATACTTTTGTCCCGGAGGTAGGAGGAAAGCTATGAGTTGGCAGAACCTAGAAGTTCAACTGGAATGATAAAATCTGTATCACAGTAAAGCATGATGCCAGGGAGATGCTGTTATAATTTAGAGAGACATGCCTGTGATACTTGATTATATTGGCTTCCAGAACGAGGTTGAGTGGGATCCAGAGTGAGGGAGTCCCATAGGAATAGTAATTTGTCTAATGTCTGCCTCGTTGACGAGGAAAAGATAACCTGGATTTGAGGAATTTACCGTGTAAGTACTGACTTAATGGGGTTATGAAGGACTTAGTACCGGAACCTTGTCACCAGATTGACATGGCTAGGACCTAGGAATTCCTATGAGGCGATTGACCTCCTCAGGCTTGTTATGTTTTTGATTTATTTTTATTGGTCATAGTGTATTTATGTTAATAATAGATCTTACCTAGGATGCGTTTGCTAATGTGCTTTCAGGCTGTATCCCGCTTTGGCTTCCCTGTTAGGAGCTCCAATAGAAAGATCATTCGGGGAGTGCCGCCGGAATACGGCCCGTAACAATGCTCGCAGCTTTATTTTGTTAATCGTTCTCCCTTATATCCTCTGCCGAAATTTCTGTTTGTGGGGATTAAGTGTGTCTTTTGTTAAACATTTGTAACGTGTTCTATAGGATTCCTGTACGCCTGGGGAGAGGTCAAACTGGTACTGTTAATAGTTAAGTTTGTATTGTGAAGTAGTGTTTGAGCCTTCTGTTTCAAGAAAGTATTATGTTGCAATTAAGTGAGTTTCCCGATGGAGCCATGGCTTCAGCGAGACTAACCTGTAACTTCTGCAAGGTTAAGTTGTAACCATTACACTTTATGTGCCTCCTGGCGAAGCCAGGATGATATGTAACCATTATGCTTACGGTGCCGGGTCACCTTGTTACTTTTCTTGTTTGCCCTTGTATATGAAAGTTATTGCTTTGAAAGTTGCTGTTGCCTGTTACAAGTTAATGTTCAGTTTTCCCTTGTTTTAGAAAAAAGGGGGGAGATGTAGGAGAACGCAGTTAGTGATTGTAATGTGATTTCTATATAGGGCCCTGTGTACAGGGGCGTCTGCATGACCTCCCTGTGAACCTAGAGCCTTGCACGTGCTCAGACAGGCCGGCAGGCCTGACTGAGCTATGTCGCGATCCATCTGGAAGGCTCTAGGATCCAGAGGGAGGGGGCCGGAGCAGTGTGCCCGGACCCCAGTTACCACCCCGGCAACAGAACTCACCTATCGGGAGTATCCGAAATTTGCATACCACCAATCAAGGCTTTCCACACATCTTCACCAAGTTTATTTAAGTACCTGTTGTGTTAATAAAATTTGGCGGCTGACCCTGATTTATGTGATCGTTTACTTGTCGGCCGTCCCTCGCCATTCGTCCTCTAGGAGGCCTGTATCCCTCCTTCCTAGCCTGAAGAGCAGTGCCTGAGGAGCTGGGGAAAGGTCCATATAAGCGGCTTTCCCTCCAGCCGCGCCCAGTCCTCGGACACTCGCTTGCGCAGCAGAGCATCTCCCCCTCTGTGTGGCTCCGTCGGGGAACCGGACCGCCTGGCGTTCCCCGACACTAGAGGGGGTGTGGTGGTGGTGGTAGTGGTGGTAGTGGTGGTGTGGTGGTGGCGTTTTTTGGTGGTGCTGGTGGCGGTGTTTTTGGTGGCGGTGTTTTTTGGTGGCAGTGTTTTTGGTGGCGATGTTTTTTGCTGGCGGTGTTTGTGTTTTTTTGTAGTGATGGTGGAGATGGTGGTGTTTTTTGGTGGTGGAGATGGTGGCGTTTTTTGGTGGTGGAGATGGTGGCGTTTTTTGGTGGTGGTGATGGTGGCGTTTTCTGGTGGTTGTGGTATTTTTTGGTGGCGATGGTGGTGTTTTTTGGTGGTGGTGTTTTTTCGTGATTGTGGTGGTGTGTGGTGGTGGTGGTGTTTCTGTGTGGTGTTTTGTGCTGGTGGTGTTTTGTGGTGGTGGTGTGTGGGGACTGAGAATTGGTCAGACGGCCTTCAGCTGGTCTGAGAGCCGAAACTTTCTCAGACTACCATGTCCTTGAAACCATCTGTAGAGATAGGGACTGCAGCAAATAAACAACTTAAAGGACGTGAAGATGTGGAAGTCATTAATGAAGAAGAACTGAGTGAAACAGCAAATCAGGAATCACCGTGCAGCCATGATGAGGATGAAGAGTATATAAGACAGACTCAGGGGGGAGGGAATTGCGTATGTATGTGCACGTGCGAGCGTGGGGTCTGAAGTGCTGTGCCTACTTGATCAATAAAAGCTTACATATAGCATGCATCCTGGGCCGTCCCGACTTCATTGCGAAGCAAGCAACAGTGGTGGTGGTTTTTTCGCTGGTTCTGGTGGTGGTGGTGGTGTTTTTTGGTGGTGATGTTGGTGGATTTTTTTGGTGGTTGTGGTGGTGATGATGTTTTTTCGTGGTGGTCGTGGTCTTTGGTGGTGGTGGTGGTGGCGGTTGTGGTCGTTTTTTTTTTTTTTTTGTGGTGGTGGTGGTGGTGGTGGTCGTCGTTTTTTTGTGGTGGTGGTGTTTTTTGGTGGTGAAGGTCTTTTTTGGTGGTTGTTGGTTTTTTTGGTGGTGGTGTATTTTTTTGGTGATGTTTCGTGGTGGTGGTGGTGGAGTTTGGTGGTGGTGGTGGAGTTTGGTGGTGGTGGTGGAGTTTGGTGGTGGTGGCGGTGGTGTTTTTTGGCGGTGGTGATTTTTGGCGGTGGTTGTTATAAACAGACAAATCCTCTGAGCCAATTGATTTGCCAGTATGCTTTATTGTAAATAGCAAGCAAGCAGCGCTGGGCGGTCGGGGAGTCTCCGCTCCACCAACGGCGCCTATCGCCTGTGGAAGCACCTTTTTTTATCCCTTTCTTATCTCTGTTTCTCAAAAGTTCCTTCTTTTCTGCACATGTCCTTCCTGAAAGTTCCTCCTTTTCTGCGCATGTCCTTCCTTGTTGCTAGGGGGTCTTTTAAACCCCCCTGGTGGTCGTCTTGATGAAGGCTCCTCTTCTTCCTCAGTGAGCTTTTCCCTTCAGTGAACCTTTCCCTTCTTAAACTTAACGGGCATGCGCTTTTTGAGTCCCGTTGTTTTCATTTCCGACAGTTTGCTTACAGAACTTTTTGTACTCCCTCACATTTGTTCATTAGCACAAACCGCTTTTTCACAGATTACATTCCTGTTTATCACAATTCCCCCATTTCTTTTTATTGTCCATTTNCAGTTAAAGTAGACTGACATCCTCTTAAAACACAATATAGATAGAATAGATATCTCTTCCAAGCAAATTTGACAGGAATGGCTTTTTATTATTTCTTAAGGCCTTTAGAGAAGAAAGTTGTTAAGGGAAGAACCTATTAACAGCTTCTTAACTTGGAGCCCTCTATTTTCCTAAAGTTTTCCTGGAGCCTGGACATCTAGGACTGATTAAAGATAAACATCTTTAATCTCCCAAAAGTCAGCCCTGCCCAGCAGCGGACAGGAGTTTGAGGCACACCAGTGGAGCGAATGGAGACAGCAGCGGCTCCCTGCCTTTTTGTAACTCCCCTCTTCTAAGGTACCAATGTGCAATCACTCACTTATATGGTTTAAACATGATGCAGTTAATATTAACACCTAAACAACTGCATGTGATGCTTGAGTGACTATAGTCACGGGGTGGATAATGTGGAAGAATGGCATGGAAAGGANAGGAGAAACTTAGAGAAAACCTAGGGCCTAACAGAAGTTTTGGCATTACGGAAGCTTGCTTGGGGTGATACACAGTTGCCACTACCAGGATGGTTGTTATGTGCGGAATCTACCTCTCCACGATTCCCTTGGCAAGACAGTCTGATACTCAATAAAATGGCTTCTGGCTTCTTATCCTAAACCTTAAGTCCCTGCTCCTGCAATGCTCCCACAAATGGCGTCCAAACAGGGTCCAAGATAGGCGAACAGGAAGATCATGCGGTGGAGCAAACTCGACAGGACGGCCGAAGGACAACATCTACGCGGCCACAACTGATAAACAGTAACAAAGCTCTGAACCACTGGGGAGTGCGAGCCTTGGAAGCTCTGGCGCTGGGAAGTGGTAGCCTAGTTGTCAAGGATGATGGGGGGATCCATGACAAAG
>VWPW01015364.1:0-15116 GCA_013389825.1 Crypturellus undulatus
AAAAATCCAATATTCCAGAAAACAGCATAGCATACCTTTTCTTTTTTTAAAACATTTAGGTTTTAAAAATTTTAAAATGTTATTATGTTTTAAAAATGTCATTCAAATGTCTGAAAACAGGGCACTTAAAAAAAGAGGTTATCTGCTCTCCAACTTACCTGTACAGCAACATCAAGTGTCCTGGCCCTCCAAAAACACTGGAATTCTCTACAGAGAGCAGGCTGTGCACATGTCCTATCTCCTTACACAAGGCAACAGTGAAAAACATTTCTGCAGCTTACCAGTAACGACAAGAGCTGTGACACCAGCAGCGACGATCAAGGACAGCAGCAGAGATTCCTTCCCAATTGCCATTTTTCAGGCTAGTCACACATTTACCTCCTCACTTTGCTGTCTTATATACTCAGTGGCGTATAAACGTCACACAAAGCAAACACGGATTAGGAAAAGCTACAGCCAGGCTGGGAAGCAGCACTAGCTGTGAGAGCCGGAACAAGTGCCCAGGACTGCAGGCCACTCCTCCCGGGACGGCAGGGCAGCTCCTCCGCGGGGAGAGCCGAAACCCTCCTGCCTGGCGGCCGTCCCAGCTCCTCCAGCATCTTACACCAACTCTGGCATCTACTGTTGTCTTTCAAATGCTCTGAAGAGAGTCTTCCATAACACCTGGGCTTTCTTCCTGCTGCTGNGCGCTAGGACAACTGAGTCACTATTTGGTTGCTCCTGCTACTCAGTGAAGAGACTACGGAATAAAATTATTGGTAATTTATAACATTAGTTTCACTAATATCAGTATTAATATCTCACATAAACCACATAACAAAACCATAGAGAGCAAAATACAGAATGCTAATCCTGAAAAAAATGCCTTTACTGAAGCAAAGGAATTTTCATGTCACAAAAGAAGGCTATTTTATGTCAAAAGTCTTATCAGAAAATCCTGCAGGGTGTATACTTTACCTGCCACTAGTTTGATGAGTCCAGGGATGCTTGCTTGCTTGTCATCTAATACAAAACACGAGGTCTGCAATATTCTGAAAAGAAACTTCTTTATCTTTATAATGTTCGGGAGTTATTTTCAAATACTTGATGGCAATTACACATTTAAATCCCTCCACAAAGTTGAGAGGATTTACAAACTTCTGTGTGGAGCCACATTTATCACTGGGGTGTGAGATAAAAAAAGAAGAGAGATCTGAAGAGAAATAATAATAGAACAGAAAAAATAATAATAAAACAATCCCAAACTTATCTGCCTATGTCACTACCTGGTCATGTTTTCTCTGTGTTACTCTTGTCAGTCTTGGCCTCTGTCTTGGCCTTTGTAATGTGAGAATTCTTAGTTGTCAGAAGCAGCATTTCTTTGGATTTTTTAGTGCTTGCACATTAGTTTCCAGCTACATGTGCCTCAGACATCCACAGTCATGAAACTGGTTGAACATGTTTTAAGCAGGTGGTAGTCCTGTGTGCTACGACTGTACTAGTGTACTCCGAAGAAACACTTTACTCCTGACTTTTCCAAATCCATCTGCACAGAGATGACTGCAGCTCATGTAAGTAAATACAAGCAAGCTTTAAACTAGGCTGCGCATGAAGTAAATTGGTGGGAGGTACCTCCATATATATATGTATATATATATATGTATATATATATGTTAAGTATATTCTGAATATCTTTATTTACTCTGCTTATGTGCTTAGAGGACTTTTTCCCTCTGTTTCTGAATGGGTGGTCAATGCCTGGTGTACACCGGCAAGTGGAAAAATACTACATTTTCCAAGAAAACAGTGAGGACAATAATTTGCTTGCAGAATTCTTGCTCGTGTTTAATGTACCTTCATCCAGGCGACAAAGTTTCCTGCAAGGAAAGTGGGGGAAAGTGACTTGTTCTTGGTCATCTGAGTACTTATCAGCTGAGAAGGGTGTTGGAGTAATTCTGCTATGTGACTCTCAGCAGAGCTAGTAATGAAAGACCATGATCCAGTGCAAGCAGAGAACCTGGGGCAGACTGGAGAGGTCTAGTAACAACATGTAAAAAACTGAAAGTGTGGAATTAGTGTTACTAGAGTGTTGTAAAATTAAAAAAGGAAAAAAACATGTGGGGAGTAGTTCCCCCTTTTCTAACGGTTGAGAGAAGTCTTAATTTCAGCACTCCTCTTACAGACTAAGCTGCTGATCACTCAGAAACACACCGAGCTCTGACAAATTCGGAAGTAAAACTGACTTACGAAACAGAACAATTTTCTGTTTTCAGTAAATGTGGCAAAGTGCATTTCTGTAAATGAACTGGAGCAGAGCTTTTGTACCATCGTTGATACACTTGAATAACCATCAATACACTTGAACACCTGACATAAGAAAGACAGTTTTACTTGCAAAATAGGTTCTTTATTGATTTCATTATATTAAAACAATGTTGCTGCTATATGCTGTCTTCAGTCATGGGAAAGACATATAAAACCGAAGCAGGAGAGAAATCTGGTAACTATGTTTAATAAATGAGAGTTCTGTTGTGGACATGAACCCAGGATCACAAAATGGAAACAGCTCGATTGAAATCATTATGGTGAATATCTGTAAATGTGACCACAGGAGAGAAACAGGAAGAGAAACATCATTTTATCCTCAAAAATATTTTAAGTAATTAATTTTGATATCATAACAGTATGTCTATTGTGCATATGTTTAGTCTGTAACTATAACTCTGAATTTACCCTTCTGTTTTCCTTTTTATCACTATTTATCTTTTCAAGTATCACCTTCCTCCAGAAGTCCACCTTCTTTTCTTTCAGTTTACTGGCTTTCTTCTGTTTTAGACTTATCTCTAAGTATTCTTCATTTAGGTTGTAAGATGGCCATTCAACCAAACCTTCCCTGTTTGGATTTCTGAAAACAAGAAGAAAGAAAGAGAGAAAGCCCTTTCCAGTCTGCAGGGGAAGTTAAGAGTGATTCAACAAAACAGCCAACTCATTGTGGAGACACCACAAACCAGCAAAAATACTTATTTGTGTGTCATGAGTCTCAGGATTCTCACCCCTTTCGAGCAAAGTTGGCCCAGTACTTCATCAGAGTTCTACTAAGGTTCTTTTCTTCCTCTGTAACTTCATCTGAAAGACAAAATACAAAATTATTGTTATTGGTGGCAGAAATCAAACATTTCTGCTATAGAAGTATCATGTCAGTCTTTGAATGCATTTATCTTCACGCAACTTATTGGTTAAAACAAAAATATTTCAGCTGAAATAAGTTAGTAAGAGTTAGAGTGTATTACCTAATAATTTATACATACACATCAATACATCAAGAAATTTGCTATTCTAATGTTTTCAAACCCTAGAAAAACAGAAAAAAAAATGTATAGTACTCTGTAGTGTAGGATAAAAATAAAACACTGATGAATGAATGACTTTACCAGATAGTTGGACTACTCCAAAGGTCACTGTAGTAAAAGGAAATCATTTCATTTATTGGTTTTTGAAACAGTCTATGAAATACTTAGGTAAAGTGAGTAGAATTTCTTTGTTTCTTCACCAAAATAAGAACTTCACCAAATTTGTTTCTTAGGAAAGAAAATACCCTGAGTAATTTCTTTGAAGGTACTTAAAGCGAAAGCACTGCATTCATAATATTGCCAAGGTTTCGACCTCTTTTATCTAGTTGTTCATTGACTTACAACTTTACTAGGACTGTAGCAAGGTGGGGTTCTGCCTGAAGGGAAAAAAAATGCCACAGTTCCAAAATCCTAAGCAAATACCCAAATTGCCAAGGCACAGGCAATTCTCCTTAATCCCTGTTGGACCAGTTCCATTTTGAATAAAATGCTTAAATACTAAGTGAGCCATGGGAGAAAATAGTCTTTAATGTAACTCCTAGATGGTCAAGTAGAAGATGAAATATTGGAATTCCATCCCTTTTTTTCTGGTTAACACAAGCTGTAACACTATCAGCAAAGTGACAGGGTCCCCATTTCTCTGGAGTGAGATGCCCAATGGGATTTTTCCTGAAAAGGAGGACATGTTAGCTTAAATTCCTCAGGTAAAGAAGAAAGCCTAGATTTCCTGCTTCCTGAGAACACTACTGATCCCTGTCAGTTTAATTGATCTTTCCCTCAATTTATTTTTCAGGCAAAGCTATTCAGCAAAGTCATGAACATTGCTGAAATTATCAAAGTGATGTTTTCTAGCAAATTTAATATTGGAAAAAAAATTGCTGAAAACATGGGAAACTTACTGTGCTCCAGAAACAGCTAACTGTACACAGTAAAGGACAGCAAGTACAGTAAATTTTTTATTGGTAAGTAAATATAGACAGGAGAAAGGGTTATGCTTTAGTCTAACTTCTAGTGTATGCACTTTGGGCTCATTAAAATGAAGCTCGTACTAGTATTATTAAAGTAATTGATAAATAAACACTAAAGATTCCATTCCTTACCCCGCAGGCGGATGTCACCTGCCAGATATGGTCCTCCAAAGACAAAGCTAACTTCATCTCCATGATCAGCTTTCACATAATCTGGTTTATTATCCCAGTATAAAGTAGGCCGATGTTGATATTCAAAGAAGTAGGTTGGAGCTCCAGACTCTGGAAGATAAAACATTTGCAGAGATAGAGATGTATTTACTATGTCTGTTATCAGCTTCCTAAAAATATTATTCTAAATGTGCCTAAAGCTTTATAGATGACACTGTACATTAATTATGTAACAGCATAGTCAAAAATATTTTTTTATTTCTAATTTGACATTAAGAACTCACAGTACTAACACAAATCATGAGAGAATCACCTCAAGAAGACTATACACAAAACAAAATAAATTCCAATTATTTTCCGATTCTTGGTATTTTGGCATGGTTGGTCTACACCTAAATATGAGATCATCTCCAGAACACAGAGCTGCGGACCTCACAAGTATCGGTGGGTCAAAGCACAAAGATTACTTTAATATGTTTTAAGTCTTTCTACTTCGTTTGGAAAACATTTATCTACACTATTGTGCTGCACTCTTGATACAGTCTGATTGTCAGCACAAGCGCAAGATACTTGTACACAGGTGAAGGAGGATACACACTTGTCTGAGCCAATCCTGAAAATCACTTTTCAGTTTAAGTCCCTCCTGGAATCTCAAGAAGGGCTGCCTAGACATGGCAGGATTTTTTGTCTATACCATTTGATCCAGCATGTAGTACAAGGTTAGAAGGTTTTATTTTGAGATTTTTTTTTTATTTTAAAGCTGCTGTTCATTAGCTCACCCTTGTGATAATTCAGTGTTTTAATGGATGGTATAACAACTGCTGCATCTCCCAGCAAGTCCAGAAATCGGTCCCGTAGCTCAGCCGGATCATCTGTATCTCCTAGATACTCATTCATTATCACAGGCAGAAGCTCTGGTGTTACACCCTATGAGGAAAAGTATAAATCTGTAATATAAAAATCTTGGGTCAGAGGTCTAGAAAGAAAAGATTATTTCCCAAAATCTAGACCTTACTCAATGAAATTTCTGTGCAACTCCATACACTCACTGTAGTCTGTCAACTTTGATGGGACTGTGCTCAAAATATATCAAGACTTTGAGGCACAGTAGCACATAATAGCACTAAAGCAGGAAATCAGAGAATTTGCAAGTTTGGTACCCTCTTTAAAAGGGGACTTCACATCTAAAGTGAAATGATATAAACAGTTCTTACTATCATTGGACACAGAATCTCTAAAGTTGATGCGATCGACTTCCTATTTCCCACTTCCTTCAAACCTGGCATTGTTGATGTCTGCACAGAAAACAACAATGTTATCAGGCCCATGTAACTTCTTCAGTATTTTTAACATTGGAACTACTTTTTTTTTTCCACGTCATTCTTACTACTAGTATTTATTTGTCAAGCATCAGGTCCTATACAGAAACATAGTACAATGCAGCAACTCTACTGAGGAATCTGTAGTAAATGTTTACTCAGTGAACGTTTGCTTTATAAAAATGAAGGTTTTCTTCACTCATGCCAAGTGATTTATCCTTAAAACATTTCTAAGAAATTAAGAGACTACAAAGCACTAGGGCAGAAGTGAAGTGAAAAGCTTCAGTAAAAGATTTATTTTTCTTTTCCTAGCAAATTTTAAAAGTCACAGGCAGCCTCGCAGTATCTGAGCCTCCAGTTAAGCTGCTTGAATCTTTTAAATGTAGAGAAGGCGAAGTCTCTCTGCTCTTCTGTTATTATACACAGTGTTTCTTCTGCATGGATAATAAATTAGAAAAGATTCACAGAACTTTTTTCTTCTTGCTTGAGTACTCCTAGAAATACACTTGTTACTTATATTTAGAGCAAATGCTGAACATAAGCACTTAAGAAATGAAACTTAAGAAACTGTTCCCTTTCTGGAGTTATCCATGGAATTCCACCGAGAAAGGGAAAACCCATGCACCGAGAATGAGTGGTACGTGTACATTTCTACATAGTCTGTCACCACCTGAGATCTTCAAATAATAGCTCATTATAATAATAGCTCAGACAAAAAGGAACATGAGGAAATGACAGAAGCAACAGTTATCAAAGTTCATAATAGTATAAGTGGCAAACTAGCTAAATGATCAATGTAGCATTTCTAAGTGTAAAGTGTAGTGCAAGTGAAGTTTACCTTGTATACATTTCCACCAGTGCAAAGCCTTTTTGGCCATTCTTAAAAGACGTCCTACCAGCAAATACCTCACCTACTGTTCTCAGAGATGCCCAAATCAGTACATATACACATTCAAAAGACTGAAGAATAGCCATTAAATTACAGATCGAATATTCCAGCCAAATTCATTGTTGGTGACTCCTATCATGAATGGGACTGCATTAAATTCTTTTCCAGACACTATCTCTTCAGGTGACTTATGAAGAAATACTCCATCCAAAACTAAGGGTAGAAAGTGGATTTCCTGAAAGATGAAAAAAAAGCATATGTATGCCCGGGTCTTGCTCAAAACTTTGCATACACTGTGACACTTTGCTGAAAATTCTGAAGAGAAATCTTGTGCAATTATTTGAATCTTTAGCAACTCTTTTGTCAAAAAAAAACAAAACAAAAACACCACCATCAATAAAAAACAGCTTTAGAACAAGTCAGCTAGCAACTCTGGTTAGACGCTGAGCTGAAGTTTTGCAATTATGTCATTAAGTTTGTAATTAAGTAAAGTTTCACCTACCGCACTTTTAAAGACTATGTCCTTTGCTTCCTGGTTTCTTAAGCAATTTATTATTGAGAGTGAAGAGTTTGCCTCACACTTAAATGTATTTGCAATTTTCTGAAAATTATTAACAGAGATATGAACCGTCAGTTATGAGATATTCTTTAAGCAAATTTTATGCAGAAAAATATTATAAGCAGCGTTATTAACAATTTTCTATAAGGGGTGATTTAGATTAACTTGATAGGTCTTCAGGTATTTTATTTTAACATAAATACAATTGTTAGATCATTAAGTCAAATCACCACTGTGCACTCCTCTCTCTTGCTATATTGCCACTCACTTTCTGTGACAAATCTTGCCATAGAAGTAATACAAGGTTGTAAAATAAATCAAGCAAGGCAGAAATCTCGCAGAATCCACTTATGCAAGATTCACATTATTAGATTGCTGTTTCAGGGAGAGAAATGAAAATGTTCTTTGAGAGAGGAATTCAATTACAAACCTATCTTTCAAAAGAAATTAATTTCAGGTAAAGACCCTCCATAAAGACTGAAAGCCTCTTCTGGATTCTAGTTTAGCATTCACAGTTAAATTCAAAAATGCATTCCATAGTTACTGCATAAGTGACAGTGTGCACAGAAATGGACATATGTCTAGATGGGCGCGCTCATATTTGAAAATAATCAAATCCTCCCACAGGATACAATCACATAACCAAACAACCTATTCCTAACACCAAAATTGCATGATAAGACTGTCAGTAAATGGAGTAGTTCAAAGAAACACAGTACTTAACAATTTACCTATACATACCTCTTGAGAATTAATTCTGATTGATTAGCTTTATTGACTAATATGCAATAAGATTTGCCTCTTTTTTTCTTTTAACCAAAATATCAGATAAAAAAAAATCTTATTTGGGGTTATAGAGACTTTAAAATGCAAGAATGAACCTACCTTAAGATCTGCTGAAAGACGTAGATCTTTACCAGGGGAAAATATAACTCCACTCTCTGAAATTGCCTTATGAAATAGACCCTTAGACAAAGGAGATAAAACCTACCAAAAAGGGAAGCACAAAACAGACTCAGGGCATGTTAAATTCCTTATAAGTTTATACCCAACTAGACTGCTGCAATCAGTTTGGAAACACACATTTTTGTGTGCTTACAGGAAAAGTGTACAGACTTGGCACAATATATCTTAAAAAATCTGATTAAACACTAAACATTACACTATTTTTTTTTCCAGATTTTTAAGACTCCACTTTTTAGTATACTTATTCCATGCCTACATGCGAAGAAACACAGCAAGATCCTGCTGATACACCAAAGAGTGTGACAGATCCTGGATCTCCACCAAAATGATGAATATTTTCTTGGATAAACCGAAGAGCTGCTACTTGATCCAAAAATGCCCAGTTCCCACGAGCATGTTCATCACCAGTACTGAAAATGAAGCAATATAAGCCAAATTTTCATTAAGACCATTAGTTCTTCCAACACCATAATACAAAACCCACCACCTATGACATGTTCAGCCAAAGAAAGAGCTATATAACCTGCCACCCTCAGGCCTTTCATGGTGAGATCACTGTTGGTTCATCCACACAGAGATGGATTCCTAGCCCTACATTGTATGAATTTTTGCTTTTCACACCAGTGATAGAAGGAGATGGCAAGAAGGAGCACCCTGCATAGAATGAAACACGCCACATCATTTAATAGCAGGTTTTAATGAAATTACAATGCAAATAGTTGACTTTCAGGGCCTGACTCAATGTTCTCATGTCTGTATCAGGGAACTACATAGATTTAAATCACTCTACCAGTGGGAAGCTAGCACTGAAGTGCAGTTGATTTAAAAAAAGAAAACCATCCATCTTTTAAGCAAGTCATGAACTATTTAGTAAGAAGTGAAACAGGTCATCCTACCTGAAGAATCCAAGAAGTCCAAGTCTGTACTGAATTATTACTACCACAACATTTTCATAGGCTGCAAGTGCAGAACCATCATACCTAGAAGCCCCACCAAATATAAAATTGCCACCATGGATCCATACCATTACCTTGAAGAAAAGAAAGTGAGATTTACTCTCACATGTCTTGGCAGATTTTATTTGAAAATGACAGACAACCACAGAGAATTAGAAACTCGAAATCACCAAAATTCTTGGGAGCTGAATTTTAAGCCAGTGGACTTTGAATTTCACATAACAATATTGTTTTTGCTCATACAGCATCATATTTTTCAAAGTGATTTCAAATGGATTTAGGAGCCAGAAGTAATTTTGCACCACTCTGAAGTTTGTAAAACAGATTTCCTTACAGGTAACTTGTCCTTCTTGTCTGAACCAGCCGGGCTGTAAACATTCAGATACAAACAATCTTCAGAAGTTTGGAATGGAATGTGTTTTTCTTTAAAGTTTTTTTCAACTCTTTTTAGTATGGTCAGATCTTGAGGACATCTTCACAAATGAAATGAAACACAAGTATTAGTAACACAGCTGCAATTTATGCCACAACAGTAGTGCAACAACAATGCTGCAGCAACAGCAATAGACAGAGCTGAAAAAAAAAACAAACACCTTCATCCCACAGATGTATTTCCAAGCAGTTGTCACTGAGCTGTTTATATACATTTAGAAGAGGCAACTGTAAAAGCACAGCTTTGTATTTTTATGTTTAAAGGTGAATTATTTCAACACAGTGTAATGTGAAAACTTGATTTCCAAAGAAAGAAATTTCCAAGGAACTCCTTGTATTTCCTAATCACACAGTTCTTAGAGAATATTTCCATATGGTTAGTGCATTCACTACAAGTCATCCAAGCTCCTCACTGAAAACCAGCCTTGCAAACACCAATAAATATGACAAATGAACAAACACAAACAAGTCCTGGACACAAGTGAATCAAGTAGCTCTCACAGTGGTGGGTAGGAAGTTGCATCTCTCAGATCATTCCAGGCTTCGGGTGGTTCAGGTGAAGAAAACCTCAAGGATCCAACCGGTGCTTTTGCAAAAGGAATTCCAAGGAAAACATTTACAAGCGTGTCTGTTCCCTTCACATTTGCTTGCTTCCCTTTGAGTCGTCCTAGTGTAATTGTTACTTCTGGCCCAGCACCGTTTTGTCCTAAGCAACAGATAAGTTAAAAGAATAAATGTGCTTCTCTGTAATTATCAGACAGTAATGCTAGTTAGAGCAATGTAATTTTTGCTGACTTTTATTGTGCAAGACACAAAGCTTTAAACAAATTTTAGAATAATCAGAAATTGTCAAAATCATTAGCATTTTCTAAATTTATCATCCAACAAGATATTCAAGTAAAGTTATTTGGGT
This sequence comes from Crypturellus undulatus, assembly GCA_013389825.1. Taxonomy (NCBI): domain Eukaryota; kingdom Metazoa; phylum Chordata; class Aves; order Tinamiformes; family Tinamidae; genus Crypturellus; species Crypturellus undulatus. The sequence goes on from VWPW01015364.1 coordinate 10,503, forward strand.
AATTCATAAATGTTTTGATTTTTACCCTTTAAGAAACAAAACCTTTCATTAGTTTCCCAACAGGTTTATCTTCAGGAATGGTTTCAAGCCACAAAAACAGACATTTTTACATCAAACATATTAGGGTACCTCTAGGGAACATAATTTTACATGAAGCTTCTACAGATATAGGTATCTGATATGGTGATACAATTTTAAGAGAGGTACTCCCTATGGCAACTATTATCCTGCAACTTCTTAGAGCAGTTACTTCCTCATCATTAACAAGAATTTTATATCTCACCTTCTGTTCCACAAACGCTGGCCGTTACACTACAGATCAGGGTGCAGAGCAAAGGAAGATGGCTCGCAGGGACCATTTTTTCCACAGTTTGGGTATTTTCTGTTTTCATGATGAAGAAAGAGATACAAAGGTCCCTCCCTGCTCATGGGATTCTGGGTAAGGAATGCAGCTAAAATCCCCTTTAAATACACAGTACATTATGCACTTCCAGAGCTGCACTTGATACAGAGCACAACCACAATCCCTCCATGGAAGGCACCTAATCATTACCTTTCCCTGGGAATGGATGAGCCAAAAATGAGCAGCACCACCTGCGAATGGCCACAAAGGATCCAACCGCAGTTGTTTTTAATCCTACAGGCAAACAAAACACTGAAGCCCTGCAGAGCTACTGGTGCGTAAGTTCCTGTAAAATGACCCACCACTGGAAATCACTGCAAAACTAAAAAAACTAAAACTAATAAAAAAAATCAGAATGGTTGATTCTTGCAAAAAGTCAAGAGAGGCCAGTACCATCAAGTATTTCACCCTCCTTTATCAGTGAGCAAGTGCAGTGCCACATGCAATAGCCATTACATAAATTGTAATTTATAGTAACCTTAATTTAGAATCTGCAAGAGGACAAATGAGCACAATAGGAAACAGGCAGTTTGCCTGTCTTCTTTGACTCAGCAGGAGCGCAAACATCTCAATGTTCAACAACTGCTAAACCAGGGCTTTGAATTTTTAAGAAATTTCTCAATGTTTATTTCTAGTCCATGTTTTATATACACCTTAGTGACACAATGAAAAAGTCAATTATCAAAAAACATTACATTGAAATATTAATTTTACCCAATGATTTTGCAGAACCACATTTCTAAAGCTTAGCCAACTTCTGAAGTGCTCTAAGAGCAGCTGTTTTAACTCTCTATTGCTTCAAAAAGTGTCTATTTACCTATATACATCGATAATGCAATTATACGAGTTGCCCTCACACCACATTCCTCAAGCCTTTATTCATCATCTAGTGCATGGACACCAAAGACTATTTAAACACTCACAGAAAATTAGATAAATTAATCTTTAATCTGCACAAACACCTCTTTTAGACCAAACTACTGCACTATTTCTAACTAAATAGCAGATAAAGGTCTTGTTGAGCAAGAGGGAGGGAAAACACTGCTTTTCCTAACAGCATAATTTAACCTCTCATTGCTCCCAAGGACCCAGGAATGGGATGAAAATACTGACAGTGGATATACAACTTATTTATCAATCATGAATACATCGCTTTCCAAGGAGAGGTTTCAAAGTACAAAGCCAACATTATCTATATAGTCTGCTTTTATTGGCCTTGTATGCTCAGTTGAACTTGGGCCATGTTGAGCTTCAGAAAAGTTCACGGGATTATCAGCATCTAATAGACAATTAAAACATTAATAATTATGGTAATAACATAACTGAAAATTATACACCTAAAACAAGAGCTACAATGACAACATGTGGGTGAAATGACCATCTGTAACTAACTGCAAATGTGAGTTATGAGGACACTGTGTATTCTCAAATATTAACAGGAAGGAATCCTTCATATGCCAGCAGACCCTGACACAGAGCTGGCTGGTGCCATTACCGCTCTCAGGGACCTACCTGGTGCTGAGCTGTGAAGCAGAGTTTACCTGAAACCTATGCAGAAGACCAGACTCTCCAGCCACATGCTCTTGCTCTCCATTATGTTCACTGAGGGCTTTCGTATTCATTCTTTCTGCCATTTAAGGCTCTGCTTTCTCCTGCCGTACATTTTGAGTTCCTCTGTAAGAATGATTCCCCATCTTCAGTGCCCTGTGGACTTCAGTGCTGAACTGAAGACTTCAGGGAAAGAAATAACTTTGCACACAAGTGACACAAGTCAGTTGAAACAAATTCAGACAAGTCACACGTTGCCTCCACTTGACGTTACTTTAACTCCCGGTGCCTGCATGCGGCAGTGCCAGAGGTTTGCGGACCAGTGCCTCCTCCTGGCAGGAGAATTTCAGGTGCTGGCACAAGTCAGTAGTTCTAACATTCATGAAGGATAAAAGCTTATGCATTGTTCTAAGGATAACTTCAGGACATCTTGAAGGAGACATGGGATGAAAACGTGCTGAGGAGTCATGGTACCAGAAACATTGAGGAGGTTCATTCTTGGGCTTTGCTTCATGGGCTTAGTTCAGGTTTTTTTCTAAAGCTGAACTGGTGACTCAACTCTGATATCCAGCTGTTTGGAAGGCTGTTTTGAAAACTAATACTGCATCTCCTCATGCCTCAAGAAAAACATCTCACATTTCCGCATAGTTCTGTGAGTTCTTTACATACTCATCATATACTGGACAAGCAAGCTCTGGAGAAACATGCTGAAACAGACCAATCACTTTAGTAAAGCTAAGCAAAACTAGAATCACTGAAAAACAGTAAGCATGGACGTAGCTTGAAGTAGCTCAGCAGAGTGTAAAGCAAAGCCATGCTCAGAGCTATGTGAGAGCACCCTTAAAAATGTGTAATTCATAAAACGTAAGAGATGACAAATGCCTTTAGCTGACCTTTCCCATGCTGCAAATGAGTGGGAAACTGTGTAATCTGCTGTATCGTTGCTAGTGCGACTATGTACCTCGACCCCAAATAAAGGGTCAAGAACAAAAACCATCTTATGGTAGCAGGAGAGCAGAGAAGGGCAAAAACCTGACAGGATTAGAGGGATGTAAGAATGAGAAGCCTACAATGTTATGCTCTAGGTGACCCTGCGTGTGCAGGGGGGTTGGACTAGAGGATCTCTAGAGGTCCCTTCCAACCTTAATGATTCTATGAGTCTATGAGTCCATTTCTTAAGTGGATTAGGCTGCAGCTTTTGGAGATGGTGGATATGATCATCTTTTATTTGCAGCTGACATTACAAACAAGTTCCTCCTTCGCCCCAATGCAGTTCAGCAGAATGCAGACTGACTTGACAAAGACAGAAGCCCTGTTTGACCCCATAATTCTTTATGTGCCTACACCGACGTGCCAGTGCAACACTTTTCACAACAGCTTTCCCTCCCATGCCCAGCCCAGGGACACCAGTGACTGGTGAACAACACCATGCTTTCCCCTCCACTCAGTCTTGGAGTGCGGCTGCCTTGTCAGCAGTGCGTCCTTCCCTGGCCACTGAATCATGAATTCCTTGCCAGGAAGGAGAGAAGAACAGAAAATCTGCCACAGAACAGTCCATGAAAGCTTGAGAACTTCAAGACTCATGTCTTGCCACAAAAAGTAGCATAATCTAGATCTGAAACCTTTAGGGTGAAGAAATAAATGGAGCGCAGTTTTCCCTTCCTGGGTGTAATTTCACCAAGTCATACCATACTGAAAGGCCAAAAAGCAACTCTTCCTGGCGCTATGTTGAGCGTATGCAGCTCTCCAAATGGGACATTCTTTTCAGTAAACAGGAAACTTCAGGTATTTTGAGATTGCACATGTGCTAAAACTACCCAAGGAAATATCAAGCAACTATAACATTTTGTATGTAGACATTCTTACTCAATCATAGACATTACCAGTATAATCCATTTCAGGGTTATGAAGTTTTGAAGTGTTCCCTCACTTACTTAAATACTGATTTTTTTGTCTCAGGAATATTCCAGATTTCCCTTGATTCTCTCCTACCGGCGTGATCGTGACACCAAATTACATAATATTCAGTTTCCAACTCACTATTAAATTCTGCATTCCGACAAACTGATTTGGCTTGGCTTTGCTTCAGGTTTTAAAAGCAAATCAGATATCTCCTGCAACACTTATAAATCTGTGCGTTCTGTTTTTCTTTCTGCGGTTTGTTTTGTCATCTGTGCCCAAAACTCCATTTTGTGTTCTTTCAATTTCCTGGCTTCCTTTTGTGTTAGGTCTATTTCCAGGTATCTCTCATCCAGGTCATACGGAGGCCAGTGCTCCAAGCCCTCTCCGTTAGGATTTCTGGAAAGAGCATAATGAAAAGTTAGCTATTAACCTGTCAGTTGTCCTCTGACTGCTCAGGCTCTGTTTCAGAAAAACAGCAGGAGCCCAGATTATGTGATTTTAATATCTAAATATTTAGATATTTCTATTAGAATGCTCAGCAGTGGAACAGCAAAATTTAATAACTACCATTAGAGTTAGTTTTAGAACTAAAACTCCATTGCAGATGGAGTCATAGAACTTGGAATTTTTTTTTTTTTTTGGTGGTCAGATAGTTATAGTTCAAAAGGTTTTCTTAGAATTTAGCTTAAATTCTGCAGAATTTGTGAAACCATCATATCAGCATGGTTATCATTTTTCAGGCAGCACAGGTAAAACTTGAG
>VWPW01015366.1:0-23010 GCA_013389825.1 Crypturellus undulatus
CCTGGGGGCAGACTCCGTGCCCCTCGCGTGCCCCTCGCGTGCCCCTCCTGTCGCGCTAACTGCCGCACCACGCCCTTTGACGCGCCACGCTCTGTTTGGCCGCTCTGTTCCTCACGCTCCCCAGGGCAGCTTTTGAAACCCCGCCTGCCCTGCCGGCTCCGCCCCTGCTGAGTCAGAGCCGCCTCTGGGCCTGAGCTCAGCACTGCCCGCATGGGGGTCGCTGCCGGGGCTGCCTCTCGCGCTCTACGCTTGCTTGTTCGGCGGCTCTGGCCGCAGTTGTTCGCCTCTAGACAAGGAGCTCCGGCGCGAGCGTCCGCTCCAGAGCCCTTCCCTTCGAGATCTTTGTGCCAGGACAAGAGCGGGGCAGATGCTACCTGCGTGCAAGGGTGGTGGCCAGACATCCAGGGTGCCAGGACCTCCCAGCCCCAGGTGCCATTTCCAGGGCTGCAAGGAGACACTTCAAGCTCAGATCCTTGCGGTCCCATCCTCGAGCGGACCTGTTGCAGGTAGTCTGCAGAGAAGAGAGCTGCTAATCTGTGATCAGCTCTGCTCAGCACGTGCAAACTATGAATTGCAGAGCTTCTAACTAGCTCAGTTAAACCAGCTTTCCTGGAAGTGGCAAATGGCACTTTTTTTGACAGCAGGGCCAAATTTCATGCTGCCGCTCCAGTAACTGGAGGCTTTTCTCTCACAGCAGTTTCATGGAATTATTTCATGCGAAAATCTGGGCGAAATATTGTGCTTTCTCCTCATTCTTGGAAATGAGGAAAATAGTTTGGCTGAAACTTTCCGGAGAACTTCAGCCCGAGGCAGACATCTGGCATGGAAAAATTTGAGCCCAAACAATTAAAGTTTGGCAAAACTATAAGCAGAATTATCAGAGCCTTAAGTGGTGGCCTCTGCAGTGCTGCTAACGTTGGCTTTTCAGGGGACTTTCACCAGCCACGCATCTGCCCTGCGGAACACGATGAAGTATTTTATGCGTGGGCTACACGCAGGGTTTCAGCTGAGGATGGTTCCTGTGCCATGCAGAGTCTCACCCAGGGAGAATTACAAAGAAAACAGTTAAAGGCCGTGGCGTGTTGGTGGCATGTGTGACACATGGTGTTTCCACATGATTAATGTGACCAGAAATGCAAAGTGCTTTTTACTCTACAGGGAATGGCAGAGGGGATCAGGTAGGGGGGTCTGAAAACTTATCCGCACCCAAGCACGACCGCACTTGCTCTGTGCTCCAGGCCTGTTTTATTTCCTGGCTCAGGCCAAATCTCAAGAGTTCAAGTATACGATCAGTCGAGGGCAAGTGATCATAGCATAACAAATTATAGCCCGTCATCTGGGCTGCTAAATTGTTTGTGTTTGTGCTCCTAGCCTGGCTGTGCGGTGAGGGAAAAATGTGTCAGCTTAACTTGCACGGAGGCAGTTGAAACCACATGTTTTACTTCACAACTGGAGCCTGTGAGGAGCTTACCCAAGGTCAGCTCCAACAAGACTTAGGATGCTGGGATGGCAGTCGAGAGAAGAAGTTTAAGCTGGAGAAGTTTAAGTTAAACATTTATATCAAGATTTCGGCTGTCTTCAGAGTATGTCTGGTGGGTAGTTACATATAAGCAACCATATTGCAGCCACAGTGGGTAAGTAATCTAGTGCAGCTGAGCCTCGGCAGGCACGGGCAGGGAATTTGCAGGAGTTAGACTAGCCACAAGAGGGGGATCACAGTGAATGCAAGAAACACGGAAACCTACCTGGAAAACAGATCAGAGCCGTGGCTTCCTTGTGCCGCTGGCAGCACAGTTTTCCCTGCTCCTCCAGCTTTAAATCACGCTCACAAACTAGTTTCCCTAGGAATGCCTGATGTTTGGCTTAAAATTTAGAGGGAAGAACAGTACTTTGACCACTGTAGAGCCAGGAGCACATCTTTGCATCAGGTATTTCAAATCTAGCCTTCACAAAATACTCATGTACTGGTCAAAGTGTGAAGTCTGTGAACTCCCCCATGCTCCAGTTAGCCCAGAAGATGCAATTGATTCTCTTATCCCGTGACATTTATTATTGACTTAAAGCCAAATCCATGGAATACAGGGTGCCTGGGGACAGCAGGTACTGCCAACATGGCCGGGGGGACAAACTCCTATGACTCAGACGATCAGAATGGCCATTAGCTGTGCCAGGTAGAGGAATTATGATGTACGGTCCAGCAGGATCTGTATTTTTTCTCCCCTGGAAGCAGGACACATAGACACACTAGTCACGGCAACTGTCACCTTGGGTGCGATCAGCCAGGCTTCTAGCTGTCTTGCTGAAGCTGTGGCCCAGCCTTAGATTATTTTCACTTAAGTTTGTGTCAGCAGGAACAGGGCTTTACTAAATTTATCTCCTTGGCTCAAGACTAACTGCACAGGCCTTCGAAGGGTATTTTTAATTGTAGGTAAACCTTGTCCACAAACGGTCTCTCATTTCAGGCCTCCAAATGGCATATTTTCCAGCCCAGTTTAACTTCGAGCCTGCCCCTTCCTTCCGCAAGCCCCAAATGACTGTTTTCTCCTGATTCTTTGGTAATTGTGTAAGTGTGATATCCCTTGGCAGAGCCTACAAAAGAGCTAGAGAGGAACACAGTTCCTGCCTACTTGGCTCCCTTCAGGGTTAAAGTTGGGCTGGGTTTTGTACCTAGAGCAACATGCTTCACATTGTGCTGGGCATTCATTCATTGTGCTGGGCTCTGAGGAGAAGCAAAATGTCAAAAAAATAAGTTATTCTTGTGCTTGACTCACAAATCCAAATAGGGTGCTGTATTGGAGATGGAAATTTCTATGATCTGTAGAGTCATAAAAAAATCTCCTGTGGGAAGCAGAGGCCAGACCTTGAGAAAGAAGATGTTTGCCTGCCTGGGCTGAGTGATAAGGAGCATGGATACAGCTGCTCAGCCCGGTTCACAGGCAGCCCCCTCTGAAAACCTGTTGAAACCGGCCGCTTGACCGGGCTTGTAGCCAACTTAACCGCAGATGTCCTCCAAACTAGCTGTGGAGGTCAAACACCCGGAAATGAGGAAGAAGAGGAGGAAGGCAGGACCCTCAAATTGAGGGCTGGGCCCCCCAACTGGCACGCGTGCCTGCGCACCCAGCGGGGAGAGCTGCGCAACTGAAGGCAGAGCTTGTCCGCCCCCCGGCCTGCCTGCTGGGTCACACTGACCCTACGTACCAGGATGCACCAGGCATAAAGAGGACAGTGAGGAGAGAGGTGGGGAAGGAGAAACTCCTAACTGTGAGGCCTACGCTGTCTCCGTGGGAGCCGGTCAGCAACTCTCTCTCTCTGATCTGCCAGCTCGAGAGGATGTTCGGGTCCAGTATCCCGCCGGCAGGTATCACCTCATGAGTAGTTATTCACACTTTGCTGCTTTTATGTGCTTTCACCTGAATAAATGCTCGAGGTAGTCACCTCGTTCTGGCGTAATTATTGCCGAATCCCGAGCCCATCCGGAACAGATACAGATAAAGAGAAGCTATCTGTTGGGTCCCTGGGCCTTTTTAAGCTCAGCATCCAGCACTAGATTCTGCTCCCCCTTAGCCCAGGTCAGCCCTGGCTGAGAGGTCTCTCACTGCAGATAGATGCAGGTGCTATCCACGAAGGGGCTCTTCCTGCATCCTTAATATATAAGTAAAGAACAAAGAAGACGAACAATCATTTTCAGCTTTGTCACTTGTTGAACAGGCAGCTCCTGACCAAAATCAATTGTCAAGTTATTGGAATAAAGCAAATAATGTTACAATAGTAAGAGAAGGAGCATTAGATTTCCTGTCAGGATACCACACTCGAGCGGGAGCACTTGCATGGGCAGCATTTGGAAAGGCCGGCACTTCAGAAGCACCGACATGTATCTGTGAGGGATGGAACAGTGTAAATTTAGAGGAGAGGCTTTCCGTATGTCGCTGCCTTCAGCGACAGGGGTCTACTGTGCCCAGGGATCCCCTGCCAGGGCCATGAAGACTTTCAGAGGTGGATGGAGAGTGGACTGGCATTTGCTGAAGTAGCCAGAACGTACTCGCTGTGAGGTAGTGCTGGGAGTTACCAGCGCTTTCACAACTGGTGTCCCTCACTTAGCTCCATCTCATGGCATATTAAACAGCATGAATCAAAGACTGAAAATGCAGGGTATGTCTGGCCCTACAAAAACATCACCGGCCACTTCACTTTAAGTAATTATTTGCTATTGATTAGGTGTATGAAGATGAGGTAGCTTCCTACCTCTTCTGCCAACTCCTACATGCTCAATCACATTACAGGCAGAAGCCAGAATTCAGAACCTCTGTAACGAGCTGAGGTACTATTCTCCTTCCCTGCGTGCTCAGGAGGGCTAACCTGGCACATCGAAGCCTTCTGGCTAAACATGTCTGAATGCTCGAGGAGCCAGGGTTATCGTCCCGCATTGGGAAGACAGGACACGCACCAGGCAGATCCAGGGGTAGTATCACGTTGTTCCTCTCAAGCATGTTTTACATGAGCTTGTTATTTTAAAAATAATAAGGTGCTAAGCCTGGATTTAGAGAATGGGATGAAGTGCTGTGTGATTTTTTTCTTTGTTTTGTTTTGTTTTCCGCAGGGCCAGAGGGATTCTCCCCTGGCAGGCTGCACAGCCTCGCTGCTTTGGCTCCGTTTACTGAATGATGGCTTTCACCAGTTCTTTGGGTGGTATCCCAAAATCCTGCCCCAGTTTTCTATCAGGAATACACATTCCTGCATCAGAGGAGAAAAGTCGCAACAGCTGCTGCTATTCTTTCTAATTTAAACCTTCCCTTCACATCCAAGAATGCATGAACAGTGGAGGATTTCCATGGAAGTCAATGGGAGTTTTGATTAAATAATGCACTCAGAGTCAAATCCCAGGTTGGATCAACAGTTAGCAGGGGCCTTAATCAGTCTCACAGAAGCATCTGGACCAGGTCAGAGTACTGTACCTGTGTTGCTGTGCCCGAAACAGATGGATTTCAGAACTACGTACCCCAAAGTAACATCCTGAAATGATGTTCCCTTGAAAACATGTGATGAAAGTTTGTGTTGTGAAATGGAAATCCTGGAAAATGGCATGTAAATATGCCGAAATTGCTCTAAATGTGCACCTGCAGGTCACTGCCCCCCTCCCAAAGTAACTGATGTGGAGGGTGAAGATTGTGGCCAATGCTCCAAGTTGCCTCCATGTCTTCCGTGACTCTGCACTACACCTACGGCACTCAGGATCAGATGGGAACCCATGGAGAGAGAAGAAATCCATGACGGGGGGACTGCCAGATGAAGTAAGAGCAAATTTTGGTGATTTTGGCCAGGTCTGAGGTTCAAAAAATCTCCCCCCAAGCAACAGCCACCTCTCCCCAAAATGAAACCGTCAGATGGGTCCTGCCAGGACTTCTACAATTCTTCCTTTGGAAAACAAACATGCGAATATTGGGACCAATATGACTGAACCCATAATGGAGGGTCATTGCTATTTTAATTTCATGGAATAAGCAGGGTTTATACACATTCTTTGCCCGCTTTCCTCCAAAAGTGGGAATTCCTCCTCCCACAGCTGAGCCCTGGTGAGGAAGCCAGACAGGGTCATCCACCACGTGTGTCAGCTTGGTTAGTGCGTAGCAAACAGCAGGGCGGGCACCACCTAAAACTTGTGGTCCCCGTGAAATGGAAACTAGTTCCCCCGCCGGCCAGGAGCCATGGACAGCGTGGAGCTGTCAAGGTGCGCGGGGAAAAAAGGGGCGGTCCTCCCCCCCGGCCCTTAAGGGGCGGTTCCACGTGGCGTCCTGACGGGGTGGGTGGCGATGCGTTCTCTGCGCGGGGGTGGAGGGGCCGCCCTGCGAGGGTGGCACTCGCCCGGACTCGCGGGTGGATGTGCGGGACACACGCGGCTCTGGGCGGGCGGTAGCCGCGCCGTGAGGGGAGGAGAGAGAGCGGGCTATGGACATACGGGCCCTTCGCGCACCGCCGTCCCGGCGCCGCAGGTGAGTGTCGCGGGACGGCAGGGGAGCGGCCGTCCTGAGGTGCAGGTGCCGCCGCGCTGTCGGCTCCCCCTTCCCCACTCCGTCGCCTCCCCTCCCCGTAGGGTTCTACCTTGAAACGCGCCGCCCTCCCTGGCAGAGCGCTTCCCTCCCCCTTAATACTTACTATTTTTAACGGTAAGTTATTTCCTCCCCCCCGCCTTTTTCTAAAAAAGCACCACTTCCCCCCCATCATGTGGTGTTCCCCCCCCATCCCTGAGCAGCGTGTGCAAGCAGGAGGGGAAAGGAAGAAAAGGTGCCTTGGCTTCAGCTGCTCTAGCAGGCACTGATGGGACGGGGGCGGCCGTAAAAATAAATAAATAAGATAAATAAAATCTGCTAGGCTTGTGCTGACGCCGGTGAGGATGGATGGATGGCATTCCTGGAGGACGGTGTAGCCAGAGGTGAGTTCTGCTGGCCTTGGCTCTTACCTGGCAAACCTGTAATGCCTCCCGTCTGAAAGAGTGATTATCCCTGAGGCCCCGCCCCCTACACACACACACACACACACACTTTCCCCACTTGATTGGGATGGGGGGGCTGATGAAGCACTGGCATCAACTGAAAAAAATGAAAACAATTCCCCCCCCCCCCCTCCATTAGTCTGATTTTTGTGGTTTCATACAAGTAGTGGTATGAAAAAGACCAGTGAAAGGATTACAAGATGGAGGCTTAGAGTGGAGCAGGAAATTTCTCATGTGAAGCTTTGCCACTGCTGCACAAAAAAAAAAAAAAAAAAAAGTATTGCAGTGGCCGGGCACACAGATAATAGAGATTGCAGAGCAATGCTGGGTCATCCTGTCCATCTCTCTCTCGGCTAGCGGGAAAAACGGTAACACCCTCTGCTCTCTGCAAATGCTTCTTCCCTGCTGCTCAGCAGGAAGTCAAGGCTAGGCTCAAGAGAAGGTGCCGATTTTTTAACAGTGAGGGCTGCTGATCTTTCAGCATGCGTTATCTGTGGATCCAGCTGCTTTTCCATCATTCCCAGCTGTTGCTGAGTGGCTATTGCTGGGTGGAAGTTACAGGCTCGAGGTGGGAGGAAGCCCAGAGCTGTTTTATGCTCAAGCTAGATGGCTATTGTGGTCACTCCTGGTTCTTTTCCACCTTTTGGTCTCAAATTTTTTTTTTTTTTTTTAATGCGATAACTTTTTTTTTATTGCGGCAGAACTTGTGCTGAAGTTTCTGGCAGCAGAACTGAACATGGCTGCGTGCAACCCCACATGAGAGCAGTGCAGTTGATGCAAACTGCCACAGTGTATTCTCTAACTTACTGTAACATCCTTTACTGCTTGTGACGACAGCCTGCCTGCTCATGTTTTCCCGGTTTATAGGGAGGTGTCTGCTGCAGCCCATTGCCACCAGCAAGGAGCCTGTTTCTTTTCCTCATCTTTTTTTGCCACCTCGAGGGTCCCATTTGATGCCTGCTGAAGTGCTGCCCAACTCGCCATGCGAGGCTGGTTTGGCTTTTGGGGAGCAAGGCAGTGTTTCGGGGTGGCTGCGGGCTGGATCCATCACGTGCCAGGGTGGCAGAAGCCCGGGGTTGGGTTAGGGATGTGGGTCCAAGGAAATGGGCTTCCTTTCCATTTGCTGGAGTCCTTTGCGCTTGCTCAAAGCTAACGTGGGACTGTGAGGGGGGAGCGCATAGGGACATCCTGGTCTGAGTCTGCATCTGACTGGGGCCATCAGTGGATGCCAAGGGAGGAGTTTAAGAATGGGATAAGCTGGGTCTTTGACCCAAAATACCCCAGACTACAATGGTTTATGCCTCGGGGCCTTCCTCCGTACGTCCTCAATGGGCATTTCTTCTATTAAATTCATCCAGTTGCCACTGAGCCCCTGCAGACTCGCGAGTGGAGACGGTTGTGGCATCTGAAAGCGCAATAGGCAGCAGAAGATCTGCTAGTTTGTATCTCTGTGTGTGGCCAGGGATCCCTCTAGGGCGGTGTCGAGGCTGAGGCATCATCCCTGTGATGATGATGATGATGATGATGATGATGAGGGGTGGGGTGGGCGGCTCGTGTGTCCCCCGCTGCTTGAAGAGGCCCTGGTGCTGCTTTCCCTTTGCACCAGCCCTCATCACAGCTCTGGAGCAGGAGCTTGCATGTGTTGAATTTGCTCTGTGCCGTTGACTGTGAATCTGAACTTCCTCCTGAAATCATTAAAACCTAAAAAATTGATGGCACAATAGAGCCCATTATTAGCTATATAACTTTTCTTTCTTTCTTCTCCTTTTTTTTTTTTTTTTTTTTTTTTTTTTTTNACGCTGAAGGAGGAATCGATGCATGCAGGCTTCTCTCTTCTGTTAATCCAAGCCTCCTCTCTTGCGACCTCAGGATAGGTCTTATTTATTTATGCTTTTATAAATAAAAATATTTGAATGGCAAGGGTAATATTCCCTGTCATGCCTGTCCCTCAGTCTAACAGCAGCTGAGTTCTTGGTAGATATTAACTTACCATTTTAGTAACAGCTGAGTTTTCCTCAAGGAAATCCCTCAGGGCTGACCATTACTGTGTCACTGTATAACAGAGTGGAAAGATGGATTACCTGGATAGATCTCCTCCGGTGTGACTGCTCCAAATGACAGACTTCAGCTATTTATACCCACTCCTGTTACAGCCATCAACTTTTATGTCATATTAGGGGAGTTTGCAGCTGCTGGGAAAGACTTGCAGCATCTCCAGGTATTAAGTTATTGGGAAAGGTGCTGATTTCTGGGTGGAACCATCCGCAGTGTCTGCTCTGTGGCTCTGATGGCAGGTAGTGAAGTTTGATGCCTCATTCAAGCCGCAGCTCCTGGAAGTGAGTGGATCCCTGAGAACTGCAGCTCTCCCCTCTAATATGAAGCTTTTACCTTCTCTGGTTACTTGGGAAAGCTTGAGTACATCTGGAAAGGTGAGAAATAAGGAACCCAGAAAAAAAATCTGTGTATGTATGTGCATGAGCATAAATTAAATCATGTTAGTTTGAGCTGATATCACCCTTTTGCTGAAGTGGCAGAAGAAGGAAGGTGACAGCTTGTGCTGGGTGTGTGTGCGCAGGGCTTTCTGTGAGGCAGCCCCTGCCTCACACCGTACCTGACTCCTGTGCCCTGATGGTTCCAGTGCTGCTGGAGCCATTGCAAACACTCTCCCTGAAATGCTTCCTTGCTCCAAGAGGAACAAGAGACCCTTCCTCCTGCTCCCCCCAGTGCTTCCCTGGCTCAGGAAGTTTATTGCAAGCAGGATTCAACATTCCTGCTTGTGCAGACCTGGTCTTGGACATCAGTGTTGTGGGAGTTGGACCATTTTTTGGCGTTTCTCTGCTGCTCTTGAATTTTCATCTGTTGCTTTCTAGGTGCGTTACCAGCCAGAGGCAAGCATTTAAGGGAATCAAAAGCAAAAGTCCCTTTTTATCTGAAAGCGATTTGGGGACGTGGATCGACCCTCAGCATAAGGAACAGGAAAAATGGCCTTGGTGGTGTCTTGCTTCCTGCCTGTGCTTCATCTGTGCCTGGAAACAAAGCTTGTTTTATGGGTTCGAAGAGATCAGTCTTGAGATTGTTACTTCCCTTTGTTCAAAAAGAAACAGGCAGCAAAGAAAGCCTTGAAATCCAAGTGAAACTGGGGGCTTTTACTAGAGGAAAACATGGGAAAACATTTTCACCTAAAGCAAAAGCCTCAACAGTTGCATTTTCACCACAAGACTGGAAGCTGGGATACAGATTGCTGTGCAGAACTGGAGGAGGGGAGGGTTGGAAGGGTTTTCTCTCCCACCTGGAAACAAATGCTCCCAGTGCCTTTGGGAGCCGGGGTGCCATGCAGGTGTTCGCACCTCTGAGCAGCCTGCTGATGTTCAGTGCTTAAACATGGCTTAAGGAGCTTACCTTGGAGCTGGTGAAGAGCGGTAGCTGTAAGCAGGGCCGAGTGCTCCTTGCGTGCGCCACTTGGGGGGATCCAGCTTTCCTGTCTTTCCAGGGGCTCCATCCCGTGGGAGAGACTTGCAAGAACCTTGTCCGTGCAGTCCTGGGTCAGTGCTGGGCACAGGGGGTCTGAGCCTGGCTGGGTGTTTGAGCGAGGCGAGGGAGGCCTGAGCTCTGCTAAATCTTACAAAATGCAGCTGCAGAGAGGGAGCAAATAATAGTAGCGAGGAGACCAGGGGCTGAGAATTAATACTTCCTTGCAGGAAAGCAAGCAGAGAGCCACTAGAGTAACTTGGATTCATTTTGTGAGCCTGAGCTAATGAGCATTCAAAAAATACTTGAGGTGCTGGGGCGTAAGATGCTCTGGAGATGTGAGGTGCTGCTGGGCCTCAAGACGCAACCAGGGAGGAAGCAGAATTCTTTAGGGACCCCCCCCGGCAGCCATGGAAGGCCTTGCCTAGGTGCTGAGATCCTGGGCAGCCCTTGAAGCCTTATCTTTTGTATGGAAAATAATGGGCAACGTTAATTTTCCAAGAGATGGAAAACCCCACCATGCAGGGAGCTGAGAGGCTACAGAAGCCAGGAACACTGTCATGCATAGGGTAAGATGGATAAAACAGGCTGCTTTGTGAGGAAGCAGGCCGCAGAACCCTTCCTGGTGCGGCCCTGGTGTATGCAGGAGCTGGAGGCTTGGGGACAACAGGATCTGCCTGTGGGATTTTGGACTCGCAGGCTGCCACCAGGGCAGCTGGCTGTGCTCTGCTAGCCATGCTGCCAAGGTGTTGGGTTATGGCTGAGTTTCGTGTGGGCTTTTGGGGAGTTCCAGGTCCTGGAGTTGGGAATAAGCGTGAAACTCAGCTTATTCCCGAAATGCTGCAAACTTTGGTCCCAGAGAAAAGCTTGAAAATGCAACTTGGTGTCTCCCGCAGGTTAAAAAACACGTTGAGAAGAAAAAGAACCTAAAAAACTCTTAGGACAGTTCTGACTGCTTGGAGCCGGCACTGTGGCCGTAGCGCAACCCTGCAGCTGCCCTCGCCACTCCTGTTCAATTTGTGCTAGGAGAGACCTGAATTTTGGCCACACTTCATGGGCTGCTACTCAAAGCTGCTCGCAGCTGCTTGCTCACACCAGGCCCTAACAATTCCCAGAGCCAGGTGCCTGCCAACGCATTTGGCCATCTAAATATACGTAGCTTCCCTTTCGGACAGACTGCACGTTGAGGTGTCCAAGCCGCTGCCAGGTGGAAGTGCTCGGTACTTAGGAAAATCGCGCTCCTTATACTTAGATGCTTAAATATAGGTTTCAAAGCCCAGCTCTTGGCACCCGTTTTTTAAACCCTTTGCCTCCCTGGTGTTTCCAAGGTGACTCTGCGGGCTGGCAGAGCTGGGAATAGCAGTGCTATCTGCGCAGCTTTGTCCCAGCCAGCGACTCAGCCGCAGCAACGCACACCCCTCAGCACTGAGAACTTTCTGTTCCCTTCTCACAGATGTGTGAATGAGGGATGTGTGATACTCCAGAAGCTTATACATTTTTTTTGGCTAGTTTCCCCAGAGTCATTATTTTGGGTACATGCTTTGTTTGTTTATGCTTTTTGTTTTTACTTAAACAGCATAAAATATTATTATATTAAATATTTATTATTGTGTATGGAAAGTTCTGGGGCTTACTTTCTCCTCCCATATTCCAGTTGGGTTTGCTATTTAAAAAAAAAAAAAAAGAAAGAAAGCTCCACACAGGAAATACTAGAATATATTAGAATAAAAAAGGAAATATTTCCAGGGAGGATGTGGGAGAGAGGAGGGCAGAAAGTGGCAGGTGTGTTTGGAGGGAAGGGAGTGCCCAGCCATGTATTTTAAGCTCTCCTGGTTCCTTGCCACTCATTTTACAGCTCTCCAGTGAAAAAGGATTCGGGTCTTAGTTTGCTTTTAATCTCATTGTGACTAACTTTAAGAAACGGCCATGCCGCTCTTACAAATCTGTTTCAGCTCATCTATTTGATTAGATCTTTGCT
Source organism: Crypturellus undulatus (assembly GCA_013389825.1). NCBI lineage: Eukaryota > Metazoa > Chordata > Aves > Tinamiformes > Tinamidae > Crypturellus > Crypturellus undulatus. The sequence goes on from VWPW01015366.1 coordinate 11,934, forward strand.
CTCAGTTATTGTAACTGGAAGGAGCTACGGGGGCTAATTTAGCTAAGCTGGTGGGTTTGAAGGAAAATGAGTTTGTGTTTTTGGGCAGGAGGAAGCAGGCTCCCGGTTTCCTCCCCGTGGATCCCCCGGAACAAAGGGAGTCGCTGCAGAAGAGCGGGGGTCAGGAGGAGGACTTCAAAGGGCGAGATTCACGAGATTTGGGGTCTCGTGGGCTCTAGATTTACCTCCGTTCAGCCAGTGAAATCTACCTGTGTTCTTAAAATGCTGCTTAGAACTTGCCATTGCACCAGGTTTAAGAATATGCAGTGGGGGAGGAACGAGGGAAGGAGAAGAAAAGTTTGTTTAATTAAAGTTTTTTTTTTTTTAAGTTCAAGCCAGAATTATTTTTTTAATTTACTAATTTATTTGTTGGCTTTGGCCTTCTCCCTTTTCCAGGCTTTGCCTAGAGTAAAACACTGATGTTAGCAGACTTCATCAAACCCGAGAGACCATCCAAATCAGTATTAACAGATCTGTGAACCTCGAGCTAATTGGCAGCTGAGCACTACAGAGACAAGCCCTTCTGCAGGACATGTCATTCCTTGGCCCAGGGACACAACCAAGAGGCCATTTGCAACTGTTAAATACGAATCCCTTTGTGGGAGGACTGACACAGAGCCCTTAAATTGCATGAGTTTGCACTGCCTGGCTCTGTGATGAAAAGATAAAAAGATGAAAAATTCAAAAGTAAATATATATTAAAAAAAAAGGTGGGCAGGAACATAGTGACCTCAAACATAATGAATGAGATTAGGGTCCAGAAAGTCCAGAAAGATGCGATTCACAAAAATCTGCAAGTGTTTGCAGTTTTAAGGATTACGTTTCCTCTCTTGGCTTCCAGAAGTCAATCACTAACAGTGAGAAGGATGTGAGAGAAAACATTCGGAGTGCTCATTGTCCTTCTTAAGCATCCTGATTGTCAATTAAATGGAGGAGAGGAGAAACATGACTGATGATAGTCACTTAAGTTGCTCAGCAGGTATTTGTAGCCAGCATTATTATTACATTGCTGTCTGCCAGCACGGTTACCCTTGTCAGCCTTTCCTTTATGAATTGCCCTTTTCAGATGTTTGCAGCTGGGTGGCAGAATTTCTTTTGGGGATGGAATTTGGTACTAGAGGTCTCAGTCTTTTGCATTTTTTTAATTAAAAATGCTCCTCCAAAAAAGCAGTTGCTTTCGCCAAGTCGTAGGGGCAAAACTCCTGGAGAGCAAAATGCTGCTGCCCTTTTCCGTGAGGAGGAGACAGGGAGCTGTGTGAGGGCAGCGCGAGGAGGGTTTGCAGGGGAAAAGCTCCTGCGAGCCATGCCAGGCCTGAATTCATCCCTCCTGGAACCGAGCGAGGACATTGCAGACGTCGTCATCGTTCCCACAGCCAGGAGCGCTGGTGCCCCAGGTATCTCCGGTGGGAATCTCTCTGTTCAGCTGCCTCGGGAGGGAGCCTTGGGCCACAGCTCCTCACTCAGGCTCTTCCCCAGGTGCTCCGGGTTACTGGGGCTCCCCAGGCTCTCACGTTTCCCTCCAACACAGAGCTTTCTCCCAGGTTGCTCGGCCCTCCTGTCCCCACGTGCTGGTGACAAGAGATGATGGCAGCTGTAGTGACTGCCCAGGGCTTTTGCCTCTCAAGAGAAGCAGGGCAGAGATCCTGCCTCTTCTCGCGACCTAAATCAGGAGCTGTGAGAGCAGACCTGGCCTGGCTCATAACTAGGATACCAGCCAACCACCAAGGTGTCTTTTGCTTATATTTATTTTTGATGTTTTTAATTATTTTCTTTCTTTTCACCCCAAGAAGACAAAGACTTCTTGGTCAGTCTGTTACAGAGCATACGGATAAGATGTGAAATTGTAAGCAGAAAGCAAACAGCTGTTGTTAATTAACTATTACCATTTTAAGACCATTAATGAATCCTTTGATAATGTACATTAATATATTAATATTATGAGGCCAGAATAGACAAGGTTCAGGTTGCTAATTTAAATAATAGTAATAACCAATAATATAACCAATAATAATGACAAGAATCTCAAAATAACATGAATTTGTAAATTAATTTAGTGTTGGTTTACAAATAAGGCTGACGCACATTCGGAATACCAAAGAGCACATGTTAATCTCTTTTTTTTGATGTTAACTATTTATTTTTGAGTATTTTATTTCGTTATAAGCAGTCCTGCATGTATGCATGTAGAGGTGTCCTTGCAGTATGTTGATTAGGTTTTTCTGCATGTGAATAATACCAAATGTCTGTATCTGTGCCTATACTTCTGCATTTATCATTGCATTCAATTTTTGCATACAATAAGCTTTGAAAAAGGGAAAAATACTATTTACTCAAGTTAGCATTTACACACCCTGTCAGAAATTGCATTCTCTCTGTAGTTCTATTGCATTCTCATGCGGGCCCTGGCACCTCTCCCATTTTGGCCCTGCTCCCCCTCCGCTCTTGCCCGTGCCTCCCTGTTGCTTGGCAACCCAGGTGCTACTAATGACACTTAGTCATTTCCCCCTTGCTCTTCCTCCCCTCCTCCCTGTGCTCTTCCTCTGATAAATGGTCCTTGCTAGGTGATCCTGGCCCTGCTCCTCCACCAGCCCCCGTGCTGGGTATAGTCCTGGTGCAATTCCCGTACGGAACATCTCCCAGCCTGCAGGGATCCCGAGAGCTCAACTCCAGAGCTCGGCAGTCAATATAGGCTCTCCTGGGACAGGGATCCCAGTGCCGGCTCCCAGGCAGTTTTCCAGGGAAGTAGTGTCCTCTGAAGAGAAGCATTTTCCTGCTCTTGGGTTCCGCAGCCCCATGAAGGGACTGGAGGGCAGATGGTTGAGTCCCCCGCTGCCTTCCACTGCAGGCTCCTGGTGCTCCAGCTGGGGTTTCAAATGAGGATCCTTGGGGGGCTTTGTTATTTATTCCCTGGTTGGGATTTGGGTAGTTTGGTCTAGAAGTAAAAACAGTGGTTGTCAAACAGCGCTGCCTCTGAGTCAAAGTGAATAGTTGTCATCTTGAGTACTGTCTTGGCACTCGAAGCAACCATTGTGCTACCAACAAGCAATGAACATATTTGTATTGCATCTTATAACTGAATAGTCCAATTGGCCAATTGCATACTAATTCATGGTAATTATACATGTAAATTGGGTGCATAATTTTACATTCGTTTCATGGAGGCACTTATGCACAGTGTTTCCTGCAAAAATACTCAGGCTGCTTCATATCCGCTGTGGTCACAAGTAGGGGCATGCTGGTGACCCCAGAAGCAGGAAGGGTCAGGAGTGTGACATGCCCAGCCATGGAAGTGAATCCATTCTGCTGCAGTACCTTCACAGCTGTGTGCTTTTCCTGGAAAATCACTTAAATACTTGATGATTTGGCGAGGGGGAGAACAGAGAGGTGCCCTTGAAACTGTTCCAATTGCTCACTGTTGTCCAGGAAGTGCTGCTCCATATCAGAAAAATAAAGGGTGGACTAACAACCAGAGACCTTTTTTTTGGCTAGTTAGAAAGTACTTAGACTTTTTAATCTCCCTGAGTGTGTCATGGGCTGGAATCTACCTAGGTCTCTGCATACTTCTTTCTTGCCCGCTTTGCCTGTTTGAAGAAGTAGTATCACATGCAATTTGTTTTGTGTGCTCCCCAGAACTCCATTATTGCTTCATGCTCCAGAGCTTGATCTCGGATGTAAATCTTAATTCTCTGTTTTGACTTTCAGTTTATGGTATCCTCAAGCTTTTACCTTTACAAGCGGTAAGGCTGTCCTAATGATCTTGAAGAATGTTTCCTAATCTCTGTCTACATCTGTCTACTTAATATATGGGTATTGATGGTGTGCAATAAAGATGTTGGGGCATGCATATGACTCGCACGCCCACGTTACTGCCCTTGGTAACAGCAGTGTGGTCTTGTGTAGGTAATCTCAAATGTCAAGAAAATCTTTAGCTGCGCCGTGCCACCATATATTACATATATGTTATTTGTTTTATAACTGTTTTAAGAGTGTTTTACGTGTATTACATGTATACCTTCCACTTGGAAACCCAAGTTCCTCAGGAGTGTGTCAAGTGCCTCTATGGGGCCTTCAGAAGGAACAAGGAAGTGATTCATTTTCACCTCTAAAAACAGCAGGGGAGTTGTCTGCGTTATCATTGTGGCTGTGATTTTTTAGGGTCATCTCTGTTGGAGCCTGGTTTGTCTGCACAGATAGATAGACTATTAGATAAGAGGCAGTCTGAGTTTTCATAGCTACAAATCTCCCTGGTTGTCTTCATATGTTGCCACAGTTTGTCCTTTAAAGGTGTCAGTCATGTAAAGCTCAATACTGCGTCTCTTGTGTTTCAGATTTCTATAATTTTGCAAGACAAAACTGTATATGGAGGAGAAGGGCTGATCGTTCCTAGTGGTCTCATTGCTAATTGTTTTGAGGTGTCTCACTGAGCTGTGAGTGTTTGGATAATTCTGGAGGGAAACAAATTGGTGGTCAAAGTGCAGGTGATGGGTCTGTGGGGTGTGAGAAGTGCTCCAAAGTGCTGATTTTCCCGGTACACCAGAAAAGGCTGCTGGACACCACTGCTGCGCGTGGAGAGCGTCTGTTTATCGACAGCTACATGGCTGCTGCTGCTGCCTCCTGGGTTGGCCTTTTTCCTCATCCCTGCATGTCACACCTGCTCTCAGGCTGGCAGTGGGGACATCTTTATGCTCTGTGGGTGTTTGGCAGCTCCTATGGTGGGTATGAAGCGAGGCATGCGGCGCGCACCCCCAAAATACTTGCTGTTGGTTTCGCTGCTATTTATCCTGTGCTCTTCAGCATTGATAGCTGATTTTATGAATGCAAGAGGCTTGTTTTATGTGTTTCCAACTATGCAAAGTTGCAGACACTGCGAAACAGCTCTTCCCTTGCAGCCTTTGGATACTTCCCCAGGGTTCCCCCGCACTTTCTGCTGGCTGAAGCGCAGGCCCTGGGGCTGAAGGCGCCTTGGGTGGCCAAGGTAACTAACGTGTGTCTGGTGACTCAGGTGTCTGAGGAGACCCAGGTGACTGAGACAACCCAGAGGACTAAATCTTCCTCCCTGCTGTATCATGAGAAACAACAGAGCAGCAGGAGGCTCTGCCGCTGGCATAGTGGATACAGCTGCAAGTATCGGTTATCGATAATAATTCCCTAGCAGCATGAAGGAAGCGGCGTGTGTGCACGCAGCGGCTTTGCTCGGGCGGCTTGGGGGCGGTAGGTGGCTTCACTGGGAGGCTCAGGCAGTGGCAGTGACAAGGACAAGCAGCCAGGAGGGGTTGCTGAGCTCTGTGGGGTGCAGGACATGCGGCTCCGGGTGGTCACTGCCGCTCTGGTGTGTGAGCAGGAACCACAGAGCAACCCAAACCCATCGCGGGGATGTCACCACAGTCACTGGGACTGAAGAACTGCAGCGTCTCTCCATGCAGAGATGCCATCTCCATAGAGTGGAAGGAGAAACCCTGTCCTGCCTCCTAGGGTGCTCAGAAATAAGTATTTTAAAGGAGGGGAAAGCTCTGATGTGCTCAAGCAAGAACAGAATCTCAGAATGTTTGAGGTTGGAAGGGACCTCTAGAGATCATCTAGTCCAACCCCTTTGCTCTGGCAAGGACACCTAGAACACGGGGCACAGGAAAGTGAGACTGAAGTATCAGCTGTAGGTGACAATGTCTTGATTTTGCTTGCAGACAGGTGCCTTTTTGTCCCTCAGGTGCTTTGAGTACCTGGATTGGGGCTGGACCAAGGCTGGGATGTGTTGGCAACTAAATTTAAATGGGAGATTTTGAATGCTAGTGTGATGAGAGAGTTCCTTCCTGTTCATCCAAGGCTCCTCACGCTACTTGTAGCCTTTGCTATCCCTCCAGCTCCTCCATTAGCACCGAAGAGCTGGGGTTGCCTCCCGACCTAATGCGGCGGCGCTGAAGTCTGCGAGCAACTTGGCTTTAAATTGTCGCTGAGGACAAACTTTCTGTTTATTGGTCTTTCTGAAACTTCAGCGTGCCGATTCAGGCAGGAAAGGCAGCTTTCTGGCTGGTGTAGATGAGAGGGAAGCTCCCAAGCGGGGAACCCCAGTGTGAAACTGGGGCAAGTGCCTGAGGGCAGCAGGGGTATTGCCTGCATTTATTCCTCAAAAAATATCTTCTTAAAAATACACCTGGAGGACAGTTTTTCCCACAATATATCTGGTCCATAATATTGAATGCTGCTTCCTACAATCCCAAATCCATCTTTATTTGAGCCCTTTTGAATTGCCTTTGTAATGCAGCAGAAGACTCATGGATCTGTGTCCACGAAAAGTCGTTTAGTTTGAGCTCCTCTGGGCTTTTGTTTTTAATAACATCTATCATCATGAGGAAATAGCAATTGCACTTCATTTCAGGGTGGGTTTCTTGCCTTAATTCATAAGAAAATGATATTTGTCCTTTGCTTCTCTTCATGAGGTTGTTTTCATAAGAGAGGAGACTACAGAGAGAGGAGAGGTGGTCAAGACATGAGAGCTTTGCTGTGGAATTAGGAGTGAATTTGAGGCCTTTAAGAAGAGGAGGATGTGGTAAGATAGATACAGAAACAACAGGAGAGAGAGAGGGAAATAATGTGATAGGGAGGAGTTTGTGAGGATGGCTGAGCATTTGGGTGACCGAATGTGAACAACAGTTCCAGGTGAAACCTTAGACATGGCTGGAGGAAGAGTGTTAGCTGTGGAGATCAGGGAGGCCAAGTCCTGGGCAGCAGAGCATCCATTCGGATGACAGGCTCTGGAGAAGCCATGGGAATGATATGGAGAGGTCACCAAGGCTGTGGCAACTGGGAGACGGACCCCTGTGGAGTTTGGGAGAGGGAAGCAAGAGATGCTGTGGTCAGCCCTGCTCCGGGCAGGCACCAAGATGAGCCCCTTGGCCCCAGGCAGATGGGGCGGGTGACGATGGTTTTGGCAGCAGGAGCAGGGCAGGAACCGGTGTGCGGAGAAGTACCCGCTGACATCCCTGGGGGCAAGGGGAGCTGAGTGAGAGGGACAGAGGGATTTTTAGTTAGGAGGCAGCAAGCAGATGGAGCAGAAAAATACAGGCCCAGTTCCTAGTGCTAAAGGAACCAGCTGCTGCATGTTCTGAGACGCACAGAGATGTGCGGAGGGGAGGGCAGCGCTGCGAGGTGCAATGATCCACTCCTGTGTTCCTGGCTCATTCCGCTCTCGCCCTGCGACAAAGGCAGGGCTGGGCTCATTCCGCTCTCGCCCTGCGACAAAGGCAGGGCTGGGCTCTGTGTCATTTCCTTCCCAGCAGCCTCCCACACGGCACCGTGGGCCCAGCCGCTGCCCCACACTGGGCACAGATCCCTCCTTGTTCCTGCTGTCTGTACCACCCAGGCCATCCTTTCCAAGTTTTCTCACACCCTTTTATAGCTGTGCCAAAGGAAGCTTCAAAGCCACAAAACCCAGGGACTGGATAAGCAAGAGGGATGTCTTTAGATGGGAGTTGGGTTCTGTGCAGAGCTGCAGGGATGGGGCTCAGCCTGAGGTGCCAGGTGAGCTCTGTTGATGCCCCACACGAAGAACAGCAGCTTCAAAGCTAGAAGTGAGACAGTTTCAGCCTTTAAATAAGTTGCTGTTTCCTTGCCAAGGGGCAGCTCATCGAGGATGCCCTGAATGGAGGGTACCAGTGAGTCTTTATAGATGAGCTTGGTTGTATTCTAACAGCAGAAACGCACAGGTCAGTGTCCTCAGGTCAAACAAAGGCTCCTTGCAGACTGCTTTTGCCTGGCCTGGCCTGGTGGATTCCCCACCCACACGGTGGGCAGCGATGCTGCTAGACAGCAACTGGCTACTGAATTATTTAGCTGCACAATCCCGGGAGCAGCAACATCATCAAGTGCTTAAACTGGCAGTGTCTCTGCTGGGAAACAAATGCAGCCACTGCAAACTCCATGGAGCCCAGAGGTGGAAAATTCCTTAGAGGCTGCAGTTTAGAAAAGGTTTATCAGTACCTGGTTGATGAGGGGCTCACAGTGTATGATAATCACTAATCGGCTGCCACCTTTTAATTTGTAGCTAGGCAAGCTGAATCCTGCCCCTTTTCAAAGGAGAGGGTGAAGTTACTCAGCTGCAGGACCCCCAGATTAAAGGCCAGGGTCATTCTGAGCTGCCTGAGTTGCAGGATCAGGCCAGGATCACACTGAGACCCACAGCGGGAGTGAGATGTGGCCCAAGCCGCGAGCTGGGCCCTGAGCGCTCTCAGTCCTTGGGTCTCCCAGAGCAGATCGTATTGCTTCTAGGATCACGGGCCTGGGCTTCCCTCTCGTTGGCAAGCGGAGCATGGAGCATGGGATGGCCGGGAGCAGAGCGAGTGTGAGCAGGATGGGTGGGCACCTGTCAGCTCCCTTGGCTTCTGTAGGGACCACGGCCAAGGAGACTTTTAGGAGGGCTGTAGAGCAGGGTGATAACGAGCATAATAAAGAGGAGATGCTTGATTCAGTAAGAAAGGGGAATGTGGATGATGACGTGGTCAAAATGTCCATCTGGGAAAATGGTCTGGATCGGATCTCCTTGGAGATCATCCAGAAGATATTCCGGGTGGACCTCCTTGGTCCAGGGCTGTTGCTCTTCTGGGAAAGTAAGGTGCCAGACACTTTGGAGACATCATCCCCACTGCTTTTCCGAGACCACCGTCCCTGTTGGCTCCCATCTAACTCCACGTGAGGCCAAGGGAGGTTTGTTGCTCTGCAGCTGGTTGCTCTGTGGGCCCGCAAGCCTCCTGACACCGTGTAACCAACAGCGGGATCCAGCGTCGTGATTCAAACCTTCTTGAGGATGCATCTCCAAGAAGATTAATTTTCCTGAATAAAACAGTGAGATCTGGTGTTGGAAATTTCTTGCCGGCCCAAGGAATTGGGAGGGGATCAAAGACGCAGACTCCACGTGGATTAGATCTTGATCCGTTTAATATCGTTACACCCGCATATTTATACCTAAGTCCCTTAGGGACTAACGTGGTGCCTTATGATTGGCCGCTAGACGTGCATGGCGCCTTACGATTGGTTGCTAGGTGTATTGCTAGGTCCAACCCACTTCGCCTACCTGCAAGCTCTCGCGAGACTACCCACAAGCTCTTGCGAGGCTGTTTACAAAGACCCGCTTCCTCCTCATTGGTTCACTCCCAGGTCCGCTCGATATTGCTTCCAGGGACCAGATCACCCACAATACCCCCCCCCCTCTTTTTTTTTTTTTAAAAAAAAAAAAAGACTGAAGGCCTGCCGGCCATCAGAGCGGTGCACCCAGTAAGCATGTTACAAAGGGAGTGCTTGGCTAGTGCAAAACCGTGAAATGTCCAAGGCATGAGCTAGGGTGACCCAGACATTCTCTTGGGGGTCAGCCGGGCGCGCATAACGAAGGGAGGCTCCCAACACCTCCCAGGGGTCAAGGTATGTCAGGATCAGGACTAGGGTTCCAAGCTCCCTGAGTCTTCTTCCACTCCTTCATCGGAGTGTCCATCGGCTGGGAACCCATAACGGACCTGCAGGGGTGGAAACACACATATGCCCTCGACCATTGAAGATAGCATCTGCTGGCCCTTCCCATATGCCAGTCTTGGGATTGCGGTATTTGACTCGCATCGTCACCCCTGGCCCTGAACACTGCCGCACGCGTTGAGCATGCATCCACATGGGAGGATCGGTATTATTTCCAAAGACGCAGAGATGGTTTAACACGAACAGGGTTTGGGACAACCGCTCCTGTGGGTCAGCCACTTCCTTAAATTTCTTCAAATACACCTTTAAGGTGCGATTAGTCTGCTCAACCATGGCCTGTCCGGTGGGCAAATTTGGGAGGCCTCTCACGTGCCCAATGCCCCATTTCTCCAAAAATTGGCGTATTTTGCTACTACTATAGGCGGGGCCATTGTCCTTTTTAATTGTTTCTGGAACCTCCAATACCGCAAAGCATACGGTCAGTTGCCTTTTAACGTGAATGGCTTTTTCCCCAGGCTGAGTGGTTGCCCATATTACATGTGAGAAGGTGTCCATGGACACATGCACATACTTTAACCACCCAAATTCTGGTACATGGATTACATCCATTTGCCATATCTCTAAGGCTTTTAGACCTCGCGGATTCACTCCTACCCCTAGGCCAGGCCCATGATGACTGCACTGTGGGCAGGCCTATACAATGCCTCGAGCATCAGAGATGGTTATATCGTATAACCACATCAGTCCTTTCGCGTTGGTGTGAAACTGCTCATGAGCGACACGCGCCGTCTCAAATCAACGTAGTGGTCCATGATTCCGGACCAAGCTGACCAAGCGATCAGCTCGATCGTTCCCCTCACCCAAACCCAGGGTCCACTGATGGCTGCGCACGTGTATAATGCAATATTCTCGCGTGCGCCATTTTACTGCTCGTTGGAGCTGAGTAAATAACTGAAACAATCTCAGGTTGCTTGTCTCCCGGAGGAGGGCGTCCTCAATGCGTTGCACCACCCCTACCACATATAATGAGTCCGAAACGATGTTGAGAGGCACTTCCCGCCAATGTAGCAGTCCCCATGCCACCGCTACAAGTTCCAGCGTTTGGAGTGAGTCGCCCTCTTCAGCACACAAGATGTGATTCCTCAATCGGCCTGCCTCCTGCCACACAATGGCAGCCCTTCTGGACACCTTCCCAGCATCTGTGAACACCGTAATTCCATCCCACAGCGGTCGCAGCATGCTTTTTGGCCGTGGGACCCATGAATAGGAGGTGAGAAAATGGCCCAGTTTTCCTGTGGGCCTCTCCGATGAGACCTCTCCACCAAAGTCCAGCAACGCCAATTGCAGTTCCGCCGAGTGTCGTAAAGCCCACTCAAGGTCGGCCGCCTGCAATGGCAAGTGAATGGCCACTGGCTCCGAGCCCATGATGGCCAAAATCCGTGTCCGGCCTTTTTGAACGAGACCTGCCACTGCCTTGAGCCGCGTCGTCACACTTTTGCACGGCTGCAAGGACGAGAAAAGCCACTCAAGAATAGCTAGGCAATCTACCTCTCCCCTTGTGGGGGTTGCAGCCATACTGTTA
>VWPW01015367.1:0-19682 GCA_013389825.1 Crypturellus undulatus
CATCCCATCAGTTAATTAGTATTTATAGACCAGATGGACCCTTAGATATTGTCCTCAGTAGGTCTTTGGCTGGGAGGGGGGTCAATCTCCATCCTGATTCATCCTCCAGGGACTCCCACCAGTGATCACACATGGCCTCTAAGCTATAAGTAATGTTATTAATATTAATAATATTAAACAGTGAACTTCTGCTTGTCTCCTCCACCCCACGACTTGCCATGGACTTAGATGTGCAGCCGCTCACATTCGTCAGGCAGCCCAGCTACTAGCCACTCCATGCTTGAAGAAAAACCATAGCCAGCAGGTCTGCATGTCTCAAGGTGTCCCCAGCAAATTGCCTGCAGCAGAGAGAAAGCCTAAAAAACTATTGACATTTTTGCTGTTCCCATTTCAGAGCAGAATTGCATCTGCTCATCCAGCTTCCCTTGTCTGTGCTTATGGCAATAGGCAAGGAGTATCTCCCAGGCCTGGGTGTGAAACTCCAGGGGCCATGAGATCATTTTCAGTGTAAATGTGACCTCATCGTCATTAAGGATCCATGTGCTTTACAAGTCATCCTAGTAGTGCAAGGATGCTGTACTAGCTGAACACCAGGGCTCTGGCCTGGGTTTATGTCTCTGTTGACCACAGAAGGTGGCAGATCAGTGACTATCTGGTCTTCATTTCTGCTAACTAAATACCTCAAAAGCAATTTATCTGTGTGCCTAGGAATGCCCTGGACATTCATGCCACAGATATTTACAGCTCATATCCCATGGTACTGGGATAGACCCACAACATCTCAGATGAATCATAAATTCCAGACACAAACAATTACGAATTAGAAAAAAAAAAAACTAGCAACAACAAAAAACATCCATCAATGCAATCCAGCCAGATTGCAGTTAGGTTAGCAAATTTGGGGGCCTACTTCACAGGGGGAACCACCAATCTGAACAACTCCTAATGATGAATTGGAGAAAAAAATGTTTTCGTGCTTTTTCAGGTAAAAAATCCTGAGAGAAACAGGATTCTGTGAATCAGTGCTAAGTAATCAATGGCAAAAAGGAATAAATGTATGAGAGCTGTTATGAATGGACGGTAATTGCAAACACTAGTTTCAGACAAGTTTGAGCTAGTTAAAAATGATAAGCACAGACAAGTAGCCTGACTGTTTAACATCTTAACACCAAAGTCAACCTACGGAGTAGTTTCTAATTACTATAATCTGTTCTACTTCAGTGCGAGTCAGTGTTCATGTACAGTTTGATGTAGACCTCAGAAAAAATAAAAAAAGTGAGGCTTTTAATGCCAATGCCTTTGGATAGGGCTGATTTTACTGCAAAATTTTCCTCACCAGGATGACTTGGCATGCAGTGTATGTTCTGCACAAAACACTTAAAAGAGAAAGTAATTCAACTGTTGTACTTTCCTGCCTAGTGGGAGCTCTGCTCAGCGCTTACAAATGTATGCAAGCATGTGACTAATGTACAGCAAAAGGACTCAGGATGGAGCCACTTTATTCATTGTTTGTTATTGTTCTTTGTTGCTCAGTTTTGTAAATCCCTCTGGTTATGGAGATGTTTTTATTAGAGAATTCATTTTTTGAAAATGGGGTTCCGCAAAAATAAAATTTCAGAGGTGTGTGTGTCAGCATTGATTTTTCTATTTGTAATAACACACTATAGCATATCTTGTTTTATATCAAGAGGATAAAATGTCCTTAACACAGTGATATCCATTCTGCGGTAATGGATAAAGCCTGTTTATGAGATGTCATTTATTCCACAATAGACAGTAAATAAAAGCCATTTCAAGCTTCAGTTAAATCAAAGCTTGTTCGGGATTTCAGCAGATTTGCAAATTACCTTTGGGACCATTTTCAGTTTCAGTTGTTTTCCCACATGCTATTGACTATCCATGTTTTACTACAAATACTTCTTCTTGCTCGCTCCCTCGCTCTCTGTCTCACACCAAATTCTTGGATTGTAGTGTGATTTGTAAAGACAGCCAGATAAAGTAAATACACATATTAACATTTCTTTCCTATCATCATAACAGAAATAAAACTGCAAATTTTGGTGGCAAAAGCAAAGCTAAAGAAGAGGAACTTGGACACACATCTCTAAAAAGTCCAAAGATTTTCACAACATCTTATAAAGCCACCAAAAGACATGCAGCAAAAGCATTTTTTGGGGAGCAGTTCAATTTTCTTGAAGAAAGTGGTTTCCTTATGAAGAAATGCAGTTTCAGGTCACCCAATATTTTGGGAAATTCAGGCTAAAGGTAGTGCTCTCAGCTAATTGGAAAGAGTCAAAATGGTTTCCTACCACAGTATTTGAAGAAGAAAGGCTTCAGTTTTTCTCCAGTAGGTTCCTAGTGGATATAAAGGAGCATTAAGGAGAACAGATGACTTGCATTCCATGAGCTAGGTTATGAGAAAGTTGACTTCAAATCCCATCTCCACCTATATTTTTATGTGCTTTTCTTAGCAAATCTTCCAAATGCAGAGAGACATTTTGGCTGAGAGTCTTTGAAATGTATCATTCAGTCTAAGACACAATCATTTCCAAATCACAAAAAAAAAAAAAAAAAAAAAAAAAATCAGAAACACTCAGGACTGAGTCTCTGCTCACCCAAATTCAGTATTTTATTTTAAAAGCTAAGTCAAAAATCAGCTATTCACCAAACCTCTGTATGCATTATTTTGTTCCTTGAAGCGATCTTGTGTTAGTTATTCCTGGATTTGTTTTATTGTTGCCTCTTAAAATCGTAGCAGCTGTCAGTGAAGGAACAACGGGCACTATTTTATGCAACAGAATGGTTTTCAGGAGGCAAAAAGACAGAGTACAACACACAGGTGCCGCGTGAGCCCTGTTGAAGACCTCAGTTGGAGAGCGACATTGATTTCAGTTCTGCCCTCTTCCAGTTGTGAAGACCTGGAGCTACAAAGAGGTCTCCAGAGCAGACCCCTGAGCCTCCAATGTGGTCCTAGTTTAAGGTGACCACCCTTGACCAGGGAAGTGCTTCAATCCATATGTGTCTGGCATTGCATTTAGAGGATCCAGCCTATTTTCATCTCTGTAACCACTTCAAGAACACTATGGCCACAGGAGAGCAAGATCCATTCCCTTCTAGTTCCTACCCTACTGGGAAAGACAAACTAAAGCCAATTAAAGTCAAAAGGCAAGAACTGACCACTGCAAAAAGACAAAAAAAAAGTAAAAAAGAGTTAAGCTGTTTAAGATATTTAAGGTGTTTTTCAAAGCATTTTCCCAACTACAGGTTCTGAAACCCAATAATAAATTGAGACATATTCAGGCAGATTTCTGATGGAAAACCTCGTGTTTTCAAGACAGTTTGTTGAAACTGAATTTGTCCTCTGAAAAATAGCATTTCTAATAACATCCACTCAGAAAAAAACATAATTAAAAAAAATGCTACTGGAAAATCTCCAGATTCATTCTGATGGTAGAAAATTTGAGCAGATTTTTTTTTTATTTTTCTCAAACCAGTAGTTTTTGAAAGGTTTCAAATTTTTGCAGTAATGCCCACTTTCATTCCAATTCCAAATGAAATGATTTCCCAGGGGACAGAAGAGCAAGGTTCTTGCATCTCCAGTGGCCAACATAATCTGGAACATTTTTGAACATGTACAACCCTGTACGCACAAGTGGCTTCAAAAGAACTAGTAACATTCCCCCAAATTAAATCACTTAATCGCTTTGCTGTACAAGGTCCCAAGCTCAAGTTCCTGTGACACACAGGAGTCCTGTGTTTCCAGCCCACAAGAGCCAAGTTTTCATGGAAATTTTTGCAACTGCCCCAGATTTGGAGAACATTAATGCAAGTGGTAGTTGTGTCTAGATGTTGTACCAAGAACAGATTTTTGACCACTGGCTATTTTTAAAAATATTTTAAAGGTCTCAGTTGTCTGATCAAGGAGCACATGTGATCTGGGTAGCCACTTACACACACAGGAAATATTTCATGGAGAACTCATTTAAAAAATATGTATAACACTTGATTACTTGATCTCTTCATTCCCAACAAGTGGGTTTATATTACACAGGTTAACTGGGTTTAGCAGATATCTCCACATTACACGACACTCATTAGCTCTCATTGCTGCTGTGATACATAGAGACACTCTGGAGAAAGATAAAATAATGCAGTCCTGGATATGGCACCAGAATACCGAATGTGCAACACTAATTTCCTTACAGTTTTGCCCGAAAGTACCGTTACACTTAAAGTTGTGTCAGCACTTTCATTAGAAACCCAGGTTTGATTTATAACCCCAGCTGCAAAAATTTGCTGTTCACTCAAATTCAGTGTAAGGTCTCTGGCCAGAGGAAATGTTTTAAACATTTTTGGAAAGTGTGTTTGAAACGAGTGCTGCTGTACTGCTGTTGCATGGATGCTTTTGCCTGATTTTACTGGGTGAACCTAGCCATTTTTTTTCAGCAGGTTATTCTGAGAGCTCATCTTTTTTTTAAGTTATATCTTTAGATGTCTTTAAATATTCCTTTAGAAAATTACCTTCTGTACCAGAAAACTCAGGACTTGCATTAAGAAGTCAACACATAAGCTGGATCGCTGGTGGACCCACCGTTTTGATGCAAGCTTTCCCAGCCCATTACACCATATTGAGTTAGGTTAATGTGCATTTAAAGTACTTGGTGAAATTGCGCTCAGCGGCTTTGCTATTACTACTTTATTAGATGGGCATTAACAGACCCCTAGCCGTCGCCGTGGCACGCGCTGCCGTTTAGATTAATTTAGTGCTCTTGAGTGGTGTCAGGCTGACGGTGGCAGGGACAAGAGACCATTTATCACCCTGACGGTTACAATACAGGCAGCAGCTTCCTCCTCCTGCAGCCTCTGCCTAGAGGGACCACATTTAGCAGTGAGAAAGTAATACAGCCTCCATGTCCACCTGGCCCCTCAGCAAGGGCTACCAATGTGGACAGCAATTAAATTACTCCTCCTGAAAGCACTTGCCTGGCAAAAAAAAAAAAAAGGAAAAACACCATTGGGAAGGGCAGGAGGTTCCCTGTTCCGGATGGGCTCGAGATTTGGCAATAATCACGCCAGAACGAGGTGACTACCTCGAGCATTTATTCAGGTGAAAGCACATAAAAGCAGCAAAGTGTGGATAACTACTCACAAGGTGATACCTGCCGGCGGGATACTGGGCCCGAACATCCTCTTGAGCTGGCAGATCAGAGACAGAGAGTTGCTGACTGGCTCCCGCGGAGACAGCGTAGGCCTCAGGGTTAGGAGTTTCTCCTTCCCCTCCTCTCTCCTCACCATCCTCTTTATGCCCCGTGCATCCTGGCACCTAGGGTCAGTGCGACCCAGCAGGCAGACTGGGGGGTGGACAAGCTCCGCCTTCAGTTGCGCAGCTCTCCCCACCGGGTGCGCAGGCATGTGTGCCAGTCGGGGGGTCCAGCCCTCAATTCGAGGGTCCTGCCTTCCTCCTCTTCTTCCTCATTGCCGGGTGTTTGACCTCCACAGCTAGTTTGGAGGACGTCTGCGGTTAAGTTGACTATGAGCTCGGTCGAGCAGTTGCCTTCAACACGTTTTCGAAGGGGGGTGCCTGTGACGGGAGATTTTTATGACTCTACCGATTATAGAAATTTCCATCTCCAATACACTCCCCCAAAGCAGGGATGGCAATCCTGAAGCCCAATTCACCATGACCCACTGGAGCAACTGGGATCCTGGCACTGCGATGTCTAACCATGGACACATCCCTGTTATACTGCTGCATTATCAAGCATCATCGAATGCTTCCCAAAGCAATTGATACCAAATTGTTTGTTTGGTACACTGGTATGCTTGGTTTGGTATGCTTGTCTTTGGAAATTTAATAGTAGTCACTAAAGAGCAAGGACATTCCTAGGTTCAGGGACCTGGTTGCCTGACTTTGGACTGTCCAGATGGACTTTGGCAAGGTTTGATGCTGAGCTGGTCTTCAAGTAATTTTCAGGAAAGTCTCAAGAGTTAGAGTGGTCCAGGGACCACTATGGGCAGGTAGGCGAGCCCAAAAGCACGATGCATGCCACCATCCCACCTTTAACTCCCTGGTATGGAGACGCATTGAGCTCCAGAGGTTCAGGAACAAGGAATATGAGCATGTTGCCATGCCCATCGGATTGTGCCCCCCTTAGTGGGGTCCAGTAATTTCACATTTTTGTCCAGACCGTAGGGAAGGAGGCTGAAGAATGAGAAACCCTGGAGCAGCAGCTCCATAAGGAGCTGGGAAAAGCATCCTCCTCCTTTTCCAGGCAGTGTTCCCTTCAAAAACGAGAGCCCCAGATCCAGACATCCTGGAGTGGTCCAGCACCAGCCCATCATGCCCAAGCAAACAGCATGCAGCCAGCTTCCCCGGCATGGCAACACTATCAGGGATTTTTTTTAATGCCACAGCTCATGTAAATAAAATCATTTTACTATGAATCTTAAGGGAATGATTGTTTCTGGTCATCACTTGGAAGGCAAATGTTTTAATTGGTTCTGATGGCTTTTCCTTGAAAAGTTTTTTTTCTTTTTTTTCTCCAGAAGCCATCTATCCCGGAAAGATTGGTTTTCTTGGCAGCCTCTGCATGTCCTGTCCAAGTCCAGGGAAAGGAGTCATCTGGAAGGGCTAAATATTGAGTGCAGGAAATGTGTGCAGGAGCTAAGGAGCGAGCACCATTTAGGACCCCAAGGTGTCATTAGCAGTAACATGTCACATAAAACGAGGTGCCGATTTCCATTTTCATTTGAACTTCGGGTCTTTAGTAATCCAGAAGCTTTATTTAAGGACTGACCTCTAACCTGGCCTGTCATTCCAATTGCAAGGAGTTGATGGCCACTGGGAATCAATGGGCAGCGTGAAGGTCACTTCCTAGAAAAACTGTGGCTATCAATGTGTCACTTCCAATGAAGTATTATAACAAAGCAGGCGAAGAGCCTATCTGGGTCTACGAGGAGCCAGCTTGCTCTTGGGTTGCCTCTCCGTCTTTTGTAAAGACAAATAGAAATAAGCTGCTATTTAATGATACGTATTTCCAAGACCTTGCCCAGAGCTGCTGATTCTGGGAGACCTCTTCTGCCATGGCCATGGGACAGTCTCTTTCCTGGCTACATCCCAAGATCAAACTCAAGTCCCCAGATAGGAGCTGGCCCTTTTCAAGATCCTGAGCTGGATGATAGAGTGGAAATGACAATGATCAGAGCAGACACCACAGAGGAACCTGGTGGATTGGGTGTGTGAAGAGGAGAATATCAGATTCTCCTCTTATCATGGAGGCCTATCCCGAGAGAGCTGTTTTTCTCCTTAATTTTTCCACCTCTGTGGTCAACCAGACCCAAAAACGCTGCTCTGATGAAAATCTATAGAATTGCAAACCCTCCTGTTTGAAGTCATGGACTATTAGGATCTGGGTTATTCTGATTTCTACTGAAATTCATGGATTTTAAGCATTTAGGAGAAGATTGTTGTGTGACACCCCAATTCCTGCAGTAGACCAAGTGAAGGGCAGAAAGAGGGGGCTTAAGTGACACATGACTTTGTGTCGGGCTTTGCACTAGTCACTGTCCTCAGCAATCTGCCTCTGCAGTGGATGCTTCCACGTCAGAAAATTCCTCAAAAGGCCTATTGGAAGGCCTTTAAAATCAGAAAAAAAATGCAATAATTTACAGTTGGTCATTTTTAAGTTCTTTCAAAGCTCCCACGTCTGTTTGTGATCATTCTGAGGGATAAGCCATTCCCTGGAAATCCTGTGCATGATGATTTTAGTAAGGGTCTCTACTCCAGGTATGGGAGCCAGACACAAGAGGTCTGCATGTCATGGTGGTTTCTGCATGTGTCTTAAATATCCATCTCTGAGGATGCACGGCTGCTATGAGGATGAGTGTGATGTCTTGGGCTGTATCTATCTGTCACATGGGTATAAACCCCTGAAAAAGGTGAGCTTGGTGGAAATGATTGAATCAAGGACCAAATCCAAAGTTTTCAACTTGAATTAAAATAAAAAAGGAAATGGCAAAAAAGTACCACCACTGATTTTGAACTCACACAGTCTCATTCAGCTAGAGATTGAAACAAAACCACAGAATGTCTTTCAGAGTCCTTCCTCTCTGAAGATCATTACCTGGGACCCTACTTATAATCCACAAAACTTTTGCATTTCCCTTTATTTCCATGCTTTGTATCATCCTATTAAGGAAAGCAAAAGGTAGTTATCATGCCAAGGGGATGCTTTAAAGTTTTCTTTACACATATATCTGATGGCTAATTATAAACGACCACACTTGATTTTGCTGAATGCATTTCAAAAATGGTTCTTCTTCCTTTCCCCGTCTCTCTGTTTGCAAGTGGAAAAATGTGATGCTTCTTTGCTAAGAAACACAAAGGTGAACATTTGTTTTTTTTTTTTTTAATAAAAAAGCAGGTACAAATCCTAACCTGGTAAAAAAAAATAAGCTAAATTTGCCTTTTGCTGATCCCAGAATAAATCTAGAAGAGGCTCCCGGGATCAGCAGTGTTACATGGAGCATATACAGGACACAAAGTCCCTCCATATTTATTAACTTTGTTTATTTTCAAGCCCCCTTCATGCAAAAACATCTGGAACCCCTTCACCTCTGTCAAACTTCATTTCATTCCTGCAGGGAACATTTCCTTCACACGTCAGAGCCAGGAAAACACGAGGATGATTTTTTCCTCCATAGCCAGAGATCCCCAAGCAAAGACCTGGAAGCAACTTGCATTTCAGCCTGCAATAAAGCAGCAGTGAGAAAAGCTCAGAGTAATTAAGTGGCTGAGCCAGAAGAAGCCTTACAAAGATTTGACTAAATTGCCCATTCATTAGGAGCGCGGCATGGAAGGAGAATTACAAATAGACAGCGGAGCCGGCAGTAATTCAATCTAACCTTGTACTTACAGAAAACAATGAGATAATGAACAGAAAAATTACCCAGTACATATTGCATTTTGTCAGAGGGGGGAGCAGGAAGAGGGGGGAAGGATGGAGATGGGGGTGCCGGGGAGAGTGGACCCGGCGCACATGATGCTAATGGCATCGCTCAAGCTGAGCAAACGTTTTGCCAACACAATCATAGTTCTCTGTCAAAGGGCCTCTGGGGAGCCGAAATGAGACTACATCGTGAACAAAAAAAATGTAATTTATAAGGCATCTGCGGACTGGAATTTATCATCGGATCCACTCACCGTCACTCAATTGATATGTAGTTGATTTCAAACAACACCCCCCAGGTATCCACAGGGAACAGTTTTTAGATTTTATGCTTGTATATATCTGTTTAACTCGACATTTACCAGTACAACGTCTGATGACAGCACAAACAAGTCATTCTGGAAGAAAAGAAAAAAAAAAAAAAGAAAAAAATCCATATGCGCAAGCGCACATGCGCACTCCTAAATACTACTAAACCTGGAGCTTTAGGCTTTTGCCAGGGATACGCAAGGAGAGGGAGGAAACTGCTGCCGTGCTCTGTGCAAGACCAGAAGCTCCCACATTGCTAAATATCTCCTAGAATTCTTCTCCTGGCACTCCGATTTTGTGATAAGGAGTGACTCAGAGTCATCTCTGGAGATGCCGGAGTAGGCCCCCCATGCAGGGACCTGCTGAGTACTGGTGTGTTGTCACCAGGCAGTGAAGCAGCCTCTCTTTGCCAGATGGAAAATGAGTGTCCTCCAGGCCGTGCTGGATCACCCACAGGGATTCCTTCGATAATCAAACCCAAGAACTACTGCTCATCTCATCATTGCTGGTTGTGAACAAGGATTTCCCCCAAGCATCTCCCCACCTCACATATTTACTCTGAACTCTTCCTCCCTTGGAAGACAATTTTCACAATAATTCCTGACTTATATAAATCCTCTCCCTCCATCCCAAAATGCACGCAAAAGGCAGACGCTGGCATATACAGCCTGAGAGCCGTCTACAATCTATGGCTGTATCAGCAATTAGTATTCCAGCGCTACACACAGGCTTTCTAATGCTAAAGACAACAAATGATTGCACAGGATCTGAAGGATTGTGGCTAGAGCTGAATAAAATGGCTTGGAATAAACATTACCCATGGCAAATATCATGTAATTTAATGAGCCAGGCATGAGCTTTCAATAGGAAAAAAACTCCAACATATCAAACTTAAAAATGTGGCTTTGGGTTTACATTGTTTTTTACCTCCCCACAAGGTCATATATTTGTAAATAAAGTTCCTTATGAGTTTTTGTATAACCCTGGTGCCTTCTGCATCAAGGTCAGTTTGCACAAAAGTCACTGCCACGCTGAAAGAAAGTTGGTTCCTGGCTTGATTTGCAGCAGTGTGGTTTTATCCTGTGTCTTGAGCTGGAGTTTGCAGGATTTGCTGGAGTTTGTGGCATCTAAAAATCACTGTGTCTATACCCGGGGCATGGCTGTTCAATTGTCCCCAGATAAATGTAAAAGTGGCCACCCAACCTGAACAACCTCCACAGGCTCAGTGGGGTAGGGTCTCCCAGCATTACCCAGTAAATTTATCCAGTGAATTTACCCAGTAAATTGAAGACAACTGAACAAATATAAACATATTTGTACTATTCTAATAGTGGTATTAGTTATATATTATCACAATCTTTAGCCTGATTTCTTAAGGAAGCCTATATGACCATAATAACCATATATCTGTCTCCATTTGAGTGTTTCCCTGATACATTTTTCTTATTTCTTGGTTTCATCCAGAAGTGACAATGAGGTAAACATCTCCAAGATTAATGAGTCTTCACGAGTTACATGAACACCATCAGACTGAGGACAAAGACCCTCTAAATATGGGAAGTCTGAAATTTGCCTCTTAAAAGACTTCAAGAGAACCAACATGAGAGAGCTTCCAAATTTCCCCAAATACAGAAAACCTTATTGCTGTGTTCACTACCTCTTAGATATGAAGACAGTCAAACATAGGACACAAAGCCACAAACCACTACGTTTCATTAGTCCTGACACTAATGAGCTAATTGATGTTGATCTCCTTCAGAAGACACAGAAGAAGAGCAATGGGGTTTCTAAGCAGAAATGTTTCATATCCAAAGAAAGACGAGGAAAATCCAATGATGCTACCGACACAGAAGTGGGTCAGACGTTCAATTCTGTTGCATGGAAAGACTTTGCACTAAAATGATGCTCCCCAAAACCATAAAAAACACTTCAGACAATCCAAAATGACCATCTGCAGTTGTGGGATGTTGGGATACCTCAATCACATCTCATTGATCATGGGACATGAGCATATCTGGCAGGACACGTATGCTCTTCCTGTTGTTCTCCTTAATGACTTGCATTGTTTTCTCAGCCTCAAGACTAAAACGAAGCTTACATCTTATCTAGGAGTAGAGGCAGCAACTAGAATCAGATCCAAACCCAGATCACTGTGTTGAGTCAAATCCACCAACCTGTATCTGATCCTGGGATGTTCTGCATGCCCAGGCAGGACCAGACCCTTTCACCACTCGATTTCTACTGTAGGATGATCAGAGTGGTCTTCAGCAAATCTGTTAGCATGCGATTTAACATTCTTGTCACCAACATCATCAGAGTTAAGGCTCAGATTGCCTCCCGCCACCAAAGCTGACCTAGAACTAGGAGATAAAATGGCTTTTGTTCTGCCTTTCTCCTCCAAGTGAAGTAAATGGAAGCGCAGCACTATGTCAGCCACAGCATGCCAGCAACACGACTATTTTCACCATGGCAAAATGCCTTTTTTCTTTCCTCCTGGATTGCATCGCTCCTTTGACAAGGAAGGGTAAAGACCCTCAAGGGTTC
Organism: Crypturellus undulatus; assembly: GCA_013389825.1. Taxonomy (NCBI): domain Eukaryota; kingdom Metazoa; phylum Chordata; class Aves; order Tinamiformes; family Tinamidae; genus Crypturellus; species Crypturellus undulatus. The sequence goes on from VWPW01015367.1 coordinate 11,802, forward strand.
TCAGAGAACATCAATATGTTTTGTATTTAATGTGCTGGCTCGGTTACAGCAAATTAAGGAGAGTGGGCCCGGTACAAGATAATGCAGCCTGCAGTTCCTCACTCCCTAGCCGAGTGGTACACACGGAAAATGATACTCCAGTGTGCAGAAATACTGCACATTACATCCCCCTGCAGTAACAGAAGAGACATTAGGCAAAGCCCTGACTCTTAATGGTACACATCAGGAAAACATCTGAGCTTGGGCCTTCAATCACAAACGCTGCAGGATTTAAAAATGAATAAACTTCACATTGTGATTCTCTTATTTATCCTTTATGCAAATTGTCCCTGGGAGGACACATTATGTTCACTGCATGGCACAATGCAGACCCACATTAAAGCGTGGAGAGATACTCTTATGTAAAATGCAAAACACGCCTGGCCCCTTCTGTATGGTTTGTGGTGCTACAAGAAGCAAAAATGCAAATAAATAAATAAATAAAAGTCAGCCCCCAAATCTAGAAATGTATTCCCCATTGGTCTTTTTCTGTGGACTGTTGAAAAAAAATCCCAATATTAGGCAAAGACGCAATATGGAATAAAAATCCCATTCCCATTCTCTCGTTATTTATCCATGACAGAAAGAAAAGGCAAGAATTAATGTCTCTGTAAATTAAAAATAAATAAAGAGAAGCAAATATTCTAAAATCCTAGCTCTCTCCCAGGTAGTAGTTTGTGTGAAGTAGCAGGTAGAAGTTTGTGTGAAGTACAGTGCATTAATGAGCTCTTCACATGGCTGCAGTCCCTTAGAGCCAGCCTCTTTGCTAGCCTCTCTGCCATTAGCTCCTTCTTCTCAATGGGACAGCAGTACAATAGTGTTGATCGGCATTATTTTCCTGGGCAAAATCTCTTGCCCCCTTCAAGCTTTTCATTATTAGCACAAATCTTCCCCCGTGTTCTTGAGCAAGCATTCATGAGATGACTGGATGGCAGAGAAGCAAACAGCCCTACATGTGAAAAACGAACGGAAAGAGATTTCAGGGACTTGGCCACAAAATTAACTGCTTTGAAAGATACAGGGAAGACCTGTTAAGTAGAACTCCAAGGGCAGACTACCAGGTGAGTCAGAGCACCATAATCACAAATCCATCCTCTTTAACATTAACCGAACAATTTCCTAATGTGCCTCCTGCCTGTCTGGGCTACAGCAGAGCACAAGAGCACTCCTGCATTTTCAGGCTGTGTAATTACATCTGGCAAATAATACAGGCTGAACAAACCTGGTGTGTCAAAAAAAATGCACCCTGGCTATGATGTAAGTCTCAGCTGCACACAGAGGCAACCCGTGAGCAGACTCAGAGGAGCTGGACTCTCCTGCGCCACTTCCACCTTTCCAAATGATGGACATTCCCCAAACTGGGGATATTTTCTGTCCTGCTTATCTTGTCCGCTAGCGCATATGATAGCTTCTATATCACCAGTAAAACATCTCAAGTACACAGCTAGTTGCTGCTCAATCACAGCTAACCTGAAGCTGTTACGACTCGTGTCTGGAAGGGTCCCGGTGCTCCTTCCCTCCTATTTACAGTAAATAAAATAATGGAAAACCATCTTTGATGTGAGATTTTCTTTCAAATGGATGAAGTTTCTAATTCCATCCTTTCATTCTCCACCCAAGTCACACCTCAAGTAGGTGCAAGTGGGGAAAGGGAGCACAATGCAGACAGTGAGCAATGGGCATGGTTATGGAGTCCCACCTCCGCACATGGCGCTAACGTTCACTTGCGGTCTTGCCTTTGGACAGGCAGTGGGGTACGTAAGCCATTTGGACAGACTCCTCTTGTCCTCAGTCTCTTTCTTCATGTTTCCAGTAATAAAAACTGGTATCACAGGCCAAATCACTGCATCTTGCAAAATAAATGACACTGACCACCAGACCTGGTGAAGGCCTACCCCCTGTTGCTGTCCCTCTAGTTTGATCTTCCTTCACTATTAAAAATTTAGCAATAAGAGTGGGATATGCATAAATAGAAAGCTCTTCACCGCAAATGTAGAAAGTGGGGAGCTGCTACCTATTTATCTTTTGACAACCAGGAATTTGGATAGTGAAAAATCAGGCAAGTCAGGAGATGTGGTGGAAGTTCATTCAACATCTGTCTTTATGGAAACAGGGTCCAGCTAAATGTATCTCTGCTCTTCGATGAGACCGCCTGGTGGGTTGCTGAAGGCAATTGCAGAGATATCTAAGACTTGGAACTTAGTAAAATATTCAACTTTGGCATACAACACGCTGATTAAACAGGCTGTTCCATGAGTGGTCTCAAAATCTGTCTCCTGTTGTGTCGTGTTTCTAGGTGTGAGCACCAATCTGACATGTAGTACCTTGCAGACCTTGAGTGATGCTTCCTAGGGTTCGGACTTTTCCAATCTTGCTCTCCTGTGTGGATTATTTGGGACACCTTTCAACTCCACCTGCTTACTTTTACAAAGTCTGGAGGAAATTATTCTTGGAAATCTCAACTCATCTCTTTTGACTGAAGGTGGGTGACTTGGTAGCTATTATGGCAGGACGTGTGGGTCACCTGTGCAACTCTCACATCTTGACTTGTAGAGCTGGTTCCAGATGGAAAGAGAAAGGTGATCATAAACATAAATGACTAAAGAGAGAGGAAAGAAAAGTATAAATTTCCAGTTGAAATATTAAAGTTTTATCTGCCATTAAGGTAACCATGGGGTTAAAGAGAAAATATGCTACACTTTACTAGAAATATTTTAACCAGGCTTCTTAAGCAAATGAGGTTGATTGATAACTTCCAAACCTGTTAAACAATTTCAATCAACAATGACAGAGGCTAGCAATCACAAACATATCAAAGATATAAAGTTCCTGCAAATTTTCTGGAAAAAAAAAGTTTTTCATAGATAGAAAATTATTAATTATTTTACAATTATTTAAAAAGAAGAAATTTCAAATCATGTTCTTGTTTTCCTGGAGGAAGAGTCCGACATAAGCTCAGCTACATTATTATATTTCAGGGAATCCACACAGAGGAGAAACATTAGAAATGCAGATGTTTGTTAGAAAAACAGATTTCAGAAGCACCACTGCTCACAGAATCAGGATAAATGCAACTGCAATCCGCAAAACCACAGACAAAACTGAAAAATATTTACAAGATGTTTTTTCCATTGACATGGAGCCTACACAGCCTGATAGATGCTAGAACAGAACATAAGCATTTCATGGTCCTGCACCTGGGGAGAAATAACCCCAGACACCAGTACAGGCTGGGGACTGACCTGCTGGAGAGCAGCTCTGCTGAGAAGGACCTGGGCGTCATGGTGGACGACAGGTTGACCATGAGGCAGCAGTGTTCCCTCGTGGCCAAGAAGGCCAATGGCATCCTGGGGTGCATTAAGAGGAGCATCTCCAGCAGGTCGAGGGAGGTGATCTTACCCCTCTACTCAGCCCTGGTGAGGCCACATCTGGAGTACTGTGTCCAGTTCTGGGCCCCCCAGTACAAGAGGGATGTGAAGCTGCTGGAGAGAGTCCAGCGCAGGGCCACGAGGATGATCAGGGGCCTGGAACATCTGCCCTATGAGGAGAGGCTGAGGGAGCTGGGCCTGTTCAGCCTAGAGAAGAGAAGGCTGAGAGGGGACCTGATCAGCATATATAAATACCTTAAGGGACTTAAGGGAAGGAGTGAGGAGGATGGGGCTGGCCTCTTTTCACTGGTGGTCACTAACAGAACCAGAGGAAATGGTCACAAATTGAAGCATAAAAAGTTCCAGGGGAACTTAGGGAAGAACTTCCTGACAGTGAGGGTGACAGAGCACTGGAACAGGCTGCCCAGAGAGGTTGTGGAGTCTCCTTCTCTGGCCATCTTCAAGACCCGCTTGGATGCAGCCCTGTGCCATGTGCTCTAGGTGGCCCTGCGTGTGCAGGAGGGTTGGACTAGATGACCTCTAGAGGTCCCTTCCAACCTTAGGCATTCTATGATTCTATGAATTTTTAAGGGAAGCAGGGAAGTCTCCCTAAGGAGACTTGAAAGATCCAACAGGATATTGCAGCAAGATTGCGATGCCAGAGCCTGGAGAGAGAGGTGGCTGTTCATTTTCCTTGCTTCGGAAGCCATTTCATGAGGGGTTCAGCGAGGCAGAGCCTCACATGGAGCACTCAAGGTGCAGGTCACCAATGTGACATGAGGGAGCAGTCTCATCAAAGTCAATGCAATTTGTTCACATACTAATTCGATGGCATGCTGGGTAGCAGACTAAATGAGACATGATTTGAGAAGTTCTGCACAGGAAACACCTCTGAAACTTCTCCTTTTACCTTCTTGCACTGCAAGAGGCATGTAAGTCCCTTCTGAAATGGGACTTTGTCCCTCCATTGAAACTAAACTCAGGCCTACATTATTCAGCCTATTTAGCTGGGGTGCCAGAATCCTGGCCTCCATTCACTGAATCCTTATTGCTCAGTCTCACTTACTTTCACTTTTGGCACAATCCCAAAGTTGTGCCAAAGTCCTGCTCGAAGCCAACCCAGTCAGGAGAATTTACTTTTCAGCATACATAGAGTATTCCTAACCAGGAACATCTCAGTGTTTGGATTTGGTCTTACTTTGGACTTGTTACAGGGCAGGCATGTGAATTTGAACTCTAGGCTTCAGCTCTACTCCTTGCCTTGTCCCTAAATTGAAGAGCATGTGGCTGTCCGCAGGGTCAAGATCTTTCTAGGAAGCACCAGATGATCAGGAAGGCAACCCAACAGCTCAATGATAGCACTGAAAACACGTGGGAAAAGCCAAGGAAGGTGCACCACACCAAAACACAGTATTGCAGAGCTGCATTTTGTAAAGCTTAAGAAAAACCCTTAAAATAAAACCCCAATAAAACAGTTTTTGGCACTTAGAAAAATCAGAGAGATGATAATATCTGTGCTCTGTACCAGGCAACTAGAGGAAAGATTAAAGAGAACACATGTATAAATGTCATTAGCATGGAAGCAGTGATACAAAAAAACTCCAACTTTTAAAATAAATGAGCTGTTACAAAATAAACTACCTTACAACAAAATGTACGTGGGGGATATACAAAGTAAATTAAAAAACAGATTAAAGTAACATCTGTATATTAACATTGAGATAAAACAATATAGTAGTAACAGCAGTGGCATGCAAAGGTATTATAAAATTATAATCTATCCAAGATGTTATGTCATCTTAATGAAACTGTACAACAAAGTATCACAAATATTATACCTTTATGGTTAATTTTTTTTTTTTTTGGAGTAGCAATGCAGAAACAGGCCAAACTCAGTCCCAGCACATCTCATAGGCTTCCTTAAATGAAACCCCAAGGGTCAGTACAGCCCACTAAAGCCACGTTTTTACCCACTTTGGGCTTTATGGACCTAATTTTCTCCTGATTTGGGAGACAGAACCTGACAACGTGAATTGGGCTCTGTATTTGCATCAGGACTCTCCCCAACATGCGTGGGACAGCAACTAAGTGTCTCACTCAGCAGAAATGGCTTTTCTACTATTTCATGTCATGACATGCTTGCACATTTTATTGACAGACACCCAGTGTCAGTGAGTTGGAGACTGTACAAAATCACAACTTTTCTGTCCCCTTTCTTGCCTTTCCCTGCTTTCACCAGGAACAGGCACAATTCTGTGTACAGACTTGGGGAGTTGCAGATTTCTGCATTACTAAATGATCAGCACAGCCTGTGGTCAAAGTGTATCTCACCATCTCCATGACATCCAAATAAATGTTCTGCAGTCTCGTGAAATTTCCTTTCCCATGCCCCCAGTCTATCAATCAAAACTGCATAGATTTTGAATAAACTGTACAATTTTCCAGGTGTGATTTGCTATCCCAGATTTCCTACCACTGAAAACATGAGCAGATCTCTGCACCAATGGGACGAGTGTTGCTTTGGAAGGGGAAGAACTTCTGTCTTCCCTCACAAAAGTGATAACAGTAGAAAGAGAAGTCAGTCTGCTCAAAGCTACACTGAGTCCAGAGCTCCCTTTCCTCTTATTTAACATCTGGGTAGCAAATATCCATTGGAGCAGCATAGCTGGAAGTTCTTCCATTGACTGGCTGCTCCTCAGACCTCTGTCTTTCTCAGGGAATATGTTCACAAAGACCACTTCAGACAAAGGTGACCTTAACGTTTGCCTGCCTGTCTGCTTAGAGATGAGATAACCACAAATATTGGACTTTTAGCATTTTTTGGGGTGGACCTGATGATAGCCACGAGAGGTAGGAAATACAACACCATGGAAGTGGGAGTCCACATGGGTGGAAACTTTGACAGACTGAGCTTGTGTGCACCCAGTCGACATAGCTCCAGAGTGGCAGAGATTCACAGCCCGCAAGGTGCTGGCAGGAGACAGCTATGGGATAGCTATGAATACTTACTGTTTCTATTATTCACCAGTCAAGACCTTGAAACAGAAGTCTATGCAGGTTCAAAAGAGACCAGAAAAAATTATGGAAGGCAAACATGCTGAGACCTATTAAATGCAAAGGCCAGAGCGGTAGCAATGAAAGTCCTTGAGCCACAAGTCTTCAGAGGCTGGCAGAGTATCCTGGGGAGAAATTGCTACACGCTTACCCTGTTCTATGTTTTCCTCAAGGCATTTACTGTTGGACACTCTTTCTTGCATTGTAGACTGGATTAATCTTTTATTTGTGTTCCCATAGACAGTTTTTTGTTCTTATGTTATGCCCAGCTAAGCAGTGTGGCTAGGGAGCAAGAGAGCAAATATTCTAATTCTGCCCTTGCAATTTCCCATTAATTTTCCATTACACAGCTCTGTGGGAGTAGAGGGTTAAAAAAGTCTCACTGGATTAGGACTAAAATCTCATAGATATTATTAGCACCACATAGCATGAGAGTCTACATTTGCTCCTATCACTGTCTTTTAGCATATTAATGACTCGGAACAATGCTAATGCTATGAGTGATGCGATATATATCATAACTGCTGAAACAATTGTGCAAGGCTAATGAGAAAGTTGAGAGCCTGCCTATGTAATTTTAGGATGGCAACTCTGGACCCTGTGCCTATTAGTCTTTATGTGTCCAGCTTCCTTTCCAGGTGCCTTCCCTTCTGCTCCCTGAGAGCAGTCTGGAAAAAGGTAAATGAGAGCAGAATTTACACATTTTTGAGCCAAAACTCTTCCATTCATGATGATATAATGAACCCCCTAGAAAATCTGTGAATGCAAAATATGGGGAGGAGTAGAGAGGAGACCATATAGACAGCAGGAAAATCCTCATCAATGCAGATTTTGCAACCAGCATCATCCCTGCAGGTTGTACAATCAGCACCATCACAGAAGCACCCTTGCCCTGGGCAGATGAACAGCTAGTCTCAGGTAGGCTGTGCTTTGCATTAGATACAAAAAGGTGCAAAAGTGAAGTGCTAACCACTTACCAACAGGATTTGAATGCAGGATATCTCATGTACAGATTTGCTCAGGAAAGGAGGGTGGTGAGCAAACCTTGTAGAAGGCCCTAACTTGGGTCATCCCATAGCAGGACACAAGGACCGGTTTGCAAAGCCTCAGCATTGCCACGGGGCTGTGGTTAGCACCAGGCAGAGGAAACACACCCCTGGCAGTCGAGCCCAGCCTCCCAGCTCCAGCTCCTGTAAATGCCTCCCTGCAGCAGATCTCTCTGTTGGGTTCTCTTAACATATACATTTATTTATATATATATATATATATGTTTTTTTTCCTTCATGCAATACCTCAAATGAAATGCAGAAGTTTCACTAAGAGAGGAACGATCATCCAGCGGATTTCGCTGCAGTGGGAAGACATTAAAGAGGAGGGGTAAATTTGGGAGCGTTCAAGGCTTACGGCAAGGGAAATGAAA
>VWPW01015373.1:0-28883 GCA_013389825.1 Crypturellus undulatus
TTCGTGTGGCTGAAGCCTGAGCCCAAATGAAGGAGAAAACAAACAAACAAACGAGGAGGCGGCAGCGAAGCGGCTGCTGGGGGCCGCCGGCCGCATCCTGTGCTCCGGCCGACCGCATCGGTGCTCGCTCCGGCACCAGGAAATGAGCGGCTTTTCCAGCGCTACCGGTGGCTCCAGCTGAAGTGACGGACGCTCCGTGTCACAGCCCTGGGAAGTCCCTTGGCGGAAGGAGCCTTTTCTTCCCCGTTTTGTCTGGTTTTGCCGGTTGCAGGACTTCCAAAGCGTTCCTGGAGCTTCCTCGGGAAGAACACGGCCACCGGGGCCCGGCTTTTGCAGGCAGATTTTCCAGACCTTGCTCCAGCACCTCCCATGGCCAGAATTTACAGCCTGCCAAAGCCTCCCATACGGAGATGTGTTTTAGACTGCAGCTCCCTAAGAGGTTTCATTTTATTTTATTTTTTTCTCCTGCCTTTTGATCCAGCGCACCCACTGGGGTCCCTTTTTTTTGTTGCTTTTCCTGTGTTCTTCATTCCAATCCTCTCTACGTCGCTTCTGGTGCTGTAGGAGATGGGAACCTACAGGATCCACAGGAGGTGCTTAAACCCTCTGCTGCCGAGGGAGCCACTTGAGCTCATCCCTGAGCTGCTCTGTCCTAGGCTGGGTCTCACGCAGAAATTCGCAGCTCGTTGCTGTCTCCTCCCTCCCTTTTCCCACCAGCTGCCAAACCCTCCCTTCTCCACTGCTCCGGGAATGCAAAATCGTGGGATCTCCTCAAGCTCCGGCTCTGTGCGTGGGAGTGCTCGGGACATCCAGCGTGTGCAGGTACAAATTTTGGAAACAACAAGGACAATGACTTCCAAAATGTTCTATTCCAGAGTACTCTGTTTCTTGTTTCTGCTGGATTTTCTTCCGTGAGAGTGTGACGGCTTTGGATGCTCCAGAGGTTTGGCCTTTCTCAGCCTTCGGGAGGTGTTTGGCTGTGTGCAAGGGAGCTGCAGGGCTCTGGTGTGACCAGGACTCCCTGGCACAACCGGGTTGTCCCAAAAACTCATGCGGGATCCATCCTGGGATGCTGAGAAGCTGTTTCCAGCTGCGAGTGCTCTTGGAGGCAGCTTCTCCTCGGACTCAGTGATGTGTCCAGGGCCCGGAGCCAGAAGATGATCTCGCAGGAAGGTGCCTGACACTTCCCTTGGCAGTAGCCAGCACTGCCCTCCCTTTCTTCCCTCATCCTCCTTTGCTTTAAGAACCCAGTCCATAAATTGTCTCACTCACAAAATCACGCTCAGGGCAAGAACTTGCCCGTTTCGCTCTGCTATTTGTAGGGTTTGTTGTTTTTCCTCTGGGCAAAGGTTTTTCTTAGCAGCTTCGAGTACAAAAGTGCCTATTTGTTAAGTCTTTCCTGGCTTCGAACAGAGTTGAAACTCTTGAATATTCCTTTTCTTTTCTGGGAGTCCTCTTCTGTGAACTCTCCTTCTCTCAGCATCCCACTCCCGTTTATCAAATCCTGCTGCCTTTGCTGGCCTTTTGGGCCTGGAGGGGGATGCAGTTATTCCTGATCCATCCTGCCGCGCTGCTTGCCCTCCCAGAGGGGAAAAGGGAGGAAAATGACCCCGTACTGGAGTCTGGGAGGATAGAGACGTCTCTCCTGGTGGCAGGAGACCCCTTGGATCCGTTTACCTGCAGCATCAGCCCGAAGGACCCCAATAATCCCGCAGCGGAGCCGGGGCGGGCGGCGCAGCCACCTGATCCGCTCCCCTTTGCGCTGATGTGTGAATGTGGAAAACAGATGCGGCCCAGGGATGCTCTCTGCTTTAACCACCTCCAGCCAGATGTTTCCAGCTTGTATCGCTAATTCCCACTTACAGTTATCCAAGAGCAGGATCTCGCAGGGTGCTTGTTCGTGCCTGGAAGAAGGAGAAGCAGCTCCCTTAATTCCCATCCTGTGCTCCACTGGGATGCTCCATCCCGCTTCTCATAGCTCCACACTGAGCAAAAGCTTCTGATCCAAAGGTTTATTTTCCTTTGCTTCATTAACAGGGCAAGTGGATTAAACAGTGAGAGAAATAAGGGTGTGCTGAGCAGTGTCTGTGTTGGAACAAGGAGACGCTGCATTTGGCCCTCCGCTGAGCCCACGTTTTTAATGCAAAAGGCAGCACCACATCCCAAACTCTCATCCTTGCCCAGCTCTGCAGGGACTCAAAGGTATTAAAATAAAACAAAAAAAGTCCTTTTGACATTTAAAATCGGTCTGGGCAAAACATTAGGAAATGGCATACTCTGGGGGATGAGATGATCTAATGCAGCTCCGACTTTAAGGAAACATGTTCCTGTGGAAAGTTGTTGCTGTGGCTCTTCAGGGCACTGTCCCCGTTTCCCTGCCTTGCAGAGGGGTTTAGGCAGCAAGTTCTCCTTAAACTTCTGTTTTGCCTTTTATTTTGTATCCGCGTTGGAGCTGCCTTCGTTTAAATCCTCCTCTCCCTTTCCAGAGGAAAGACTCGCAGGATGTGACGGGTTATTTAACGCCCGTTTGCAGAGGGAAGAAGGAAAATGATGCTTCTAAGTGGTTTGCCCAAGGTATTCCCTCTTCTCTCTCAGATCCGTCCCCGTGTGTGGGTTGTACTTCTCGGGATACGTAGCTGCACATCTGTATTGCCAGCACTTCGCCTGGGAGAAGACTGGAGAGAAGATTTGTGCCGTAGGATTTTGCCATGCTCTGGCCTTGGGAGCTGCTTTGGGTGCAGAGGGAAGAGCAGTTCTGCATCCCTCGACGCTGCCGAGGCCTCAGGATGGGCCCCAAAGCGGGACTGGAGGGAGTTGCCAGGGTCGGATGTCCCCAGAGCGATGGGAAATCACAGCTGGAATTCTGTGGCTTTGGACCAGGGCTTTGGCTGATGTGCCTGTTCTACCCCCAGCCTTCATACAGGCATCCCCGGATGAAACCCGTGGAAAAATAAACGGCTTTTGTTGCGAGGCCAAGATCCCTTCTCTTGACCTGACAGGTGGATGTGAACGTCCGAATTATTAGGGATTTTTCTTTCCTAAAGGTCTCTGCATTCCCTGCTTTGCTTGAACACTGGGTTATGTTTTCTGAACGTGATCCTAGGTGTGGCCTGGGCATTCCCAATTCCATGTTACTTATTCAGCCCCAATCCTCTTCCTGCCTTTCTTCTATGCTGCAGGGATAACGCCATAGTCTTAAATTTCTGATTCTTACTCTTTTTTCCCTCCTTTCTTCCTGGCACAAGCAGGTGCCAATGCATTAACACAGCAGGAGCTTATCCGAAATCATCCCTCTAGGACACCGAAGGATTTAACCTCAGTGACAGCTTTCCCCCTTCGCGAACTCTCCCTGGAGCGCTGAAACTTCGTTCATCTTATTTTTTTCAGGTCAAAAAGACACCGTTTCTGCTGGTAATCGGGTTTTTGAGCTGGTTTCAGTATGAGTCAGCCTGTCCTCACCCGAGCGTTAGTGGTGTTGAACATCGGAGCTACGGGCACGGTGCGACCGCCGGTTTCCTGTTGTTTTGGAGACCTTCAACAACGTGGGCAGGGGAGCGATGGACACCCCGCTTTTTTGCTCATCCCTTCCTTTTATCCAAGCTTGTGGGACCGGAGAGAGTTTCTGAGGCTGGTCCTGGACTTGGTTGGGGTCTACAGCACCTGTTGCTGCTCCTCTGTCGTGTCCAGGAGGACCAGCAATGCTCAAAGCCCTGAATTTTTAGTATTGCAACTCTGAGGCAGCTGGGCCTAATGGCTCCGCAAATATTCCCCTATAAATCAGCATCAATGCTCTGTAGCTTGAATTAAGCTGATGGATTCTGCTGTGCTTTTAAGTGACTTAGCAAAAACGTTACCTTCTGAGGCTAAGGCTTTCAGGGGACCTGCCTAGAGGCTGCAGAGAAGTGTGGATATTGGGAGTTAGGGCAAATCTATGCGGGAGTAGGAATATTTTCGAGGGAATATAGCCTTGTTTTGCCCCCGGACCAGCTCTTGCATACTGAAGATTCACGTTTATGGATATTGGCCCTTTCTTCATGCAAGAAGAGCATATGGATGGGCCCCGTCGCTGTCGGAGAGGGTCTGTAACCAGGAGGCTTTGGCTTGTCAGCGTGCGGGAATATCCGTATGGAAGCGGGTGCTGGTGGACATGGGAAGCGTCTCGAGCGAAGTCAAAGCAGATGGAGCGCGCAGACCAAACCAGCCCGTCGAGTTCAGGCTTTCTGAATTAGACGTGTTATCGAGAGCCATCTGTATTTTCTTTCCTTTTTCTCTTTTCAAACCAGTTCTTCTGCTTCCGTGCCCTGGCGAGGAGCGAGGCGGGAGCCTCTGCGACGCGCGCGTTGCTGTCGGTGCCTGTTAGCATCGGGCTGAGGCCTTGGGGATGCTCCGAGAGCCGCGACTGCTGAGTAGCTTCAACCCTGGGAATCTCCACGTTTTGGAGTTGAGGGACTCGGGGAGGTCCCATATGAAAATGGTCTTGGATCTGCTCTGTCACGATCAGCCGTAGGCTTTAACTAGACACACGGGAAGTTTTTGGAGTTTATTGAAACGGGGAGGAGAACACTTTGGAGGATAAAGTACTCGACTGAGAGCCAGGAATTGGTGTTCCCAAAGCTTTCCCTTTGGGCCCGTATCCATCGTGGTTCATTGGAACAGGCTGCCCAGAGAGGCTGTGGAGGCTCCTTCTCTGGAGATCTTCCCAACCGCCTGGATGCCACCCTGTGCTCTGGGTGTCCCTGCTGGAGCAGAGGGTTGGACTGGGTGATCCCTAGAGGTCCCTTCCAACCTCAACCATCCCAGGATTCTGTGCTCACGGTTGGTATCTCCATCCCAGCGCATCCAACCTCTGCTGGGTTGCACAAATCCAACCTTCCCCTTGGACCTGGCCGGACTGGTCCCTTCCAGAAGGGACGAGAGCTGCTAGGAGCTGCCTGGGAGGCGCAGCTCCCTGCCCAGACCTGCCCATGTTGCTCCCTATCTCCTGGCTGTCCCTGGCATCTGCCATCCGCACGCCGGGTCCCCCGGCACAGGGATGTTCCCTGCTGCCGCATCCTTCCTTCACCCTCCAGCCAGCTCGGACTGCCCAAGCCTAGGAGCTCCGCTGAGCCCCAGCGGGTGAACGGCAGCTCACGCAGCAAACGGTCCCTGTATCGGGACACAGTCATCCCTTCTCTTTAACAACCCTCCAACCTCCACCCTTTTTTTATTTCATTTTACTTAGATTTCACCAGGAACAACCCAGCTCTTGTCGCACATCGAACGAGCTCAATAACTCGCTTAATAATCTTGCCTCTAACGCGGCTTCGGAGGCCGATTTCTTGGGCTGAAAACGAGCCGCCCTGTTGCTAAGGGGAGGGGAAAAAAAAAAATCCTCGGGAATACTTATCTTGAGCCGTCCAAAACTGCAGATAACATTGAGTCACTGCTGACAGCCTCAAAGCAAAACAGATGTTCGCATTCTGGTGGCTGAAATATTAAAGGTACAAGATGAGCAGCGTGTCTGGTTTTAGCTAACGTATTTAATTGCTGGCTGACAACTGAGCCAGAGCATAAGGTGCAAGGCAAAGCTGGGTCTCTCCTGTTTCAGAATCGCCTGTGTGTTTTCGTTAAAACTCCCTTCCATTCCCCCCTGCTTTTTTTTTTTTTTTTGGTTTCTTAATAGGTCTTTCCTGCTTGAGTCATTCTTACTGTAATTGTAACCTTTAGTTCAGGGTGGGAAGAGGGTTTTTGCAAGGCCCGCGAGCAGCAGCAGGGCTAGAGCTGCCCTTTGCAGCATCCCGGGAGGCCTCCGTCCCCGCAGGAGCCTGGAAGGGGGATGTGAAGCCTCGGAGCAGGTGGGAACTGAAGCCAGGCTCCACTTTGCTGCTCTGCAGGATGTGGCTGCTCCTCCTGGCAGGTCGCAGGCAGTTCCCGTCAAGCAGAAGCCTTTTTGGATCCCTGTTCTGCGGGTGCCGAGCTCTCCGTTCCTCCTTCCACTTAAGGGAAGAGAGGACAGGCACCAAACCTGCTCGGCGCCGCGTTTCGCTTGATTCCTGCGCTTAATTGTTCGTGATTGGGCTCTTCTGGCGCTCTCTGCCACAGCCGAGGAGCTGAAAATTAAAATACTAATTACAGCGATGGATGCAGTCGAAGAGGACGTGGGCTCCCACGCCTAAGTGCGACGCAGCCGCAGAGTGAGGAGGGCTTGAGCTCATCTCCTGGGATGCACCTGCCTCCGAGGGTTGATTCTGCCCTTCCCTACTTTGGGATGACAGTAAATGGCATTTTCTCGCTTTGGAGATATTGAACCACAGATGCGTTTATTCACCGTGCGTATAGTCAAGGGCTTCCTTGTGCCTTTTTTCCCCTTTTGGATGAGCTCTTGGGCTTGCTTGGCTGCATCCCGCACCAATGCTGCACACATGGAGAGCGTGCAGCTTCNCACAGATGCATTTATTCACTGTGCGTATAGCGATGGCCCCCTCGTGCCTTTTTTCCCGTTTTCGGTGAGCTCTTGGGCTTGCTTGGCTGCATCCCGCACCAATGCTGCACACATGGAGAGCATGCAGCTTCCTGCAGCTCCTACCGCTGCGATAACCAGTGCAAAGCCCCAAGAAATGAGTCGGTGCAAAGTTTTCCAGCCTGTTCTGAGCCAAAATTGTAAGTGCAGGTAAAAGATAGGGAGGCTAAGGCCCATGAGAAATGTGGGAATGGGCTGAGCTTTCCATAGGGGTGTGACTGTGTACATAAATTCAGCTGTTTTCTTCCTTTAATTTTACAGCTCTGTGCGAGCTGCCCTGATTTTTTTATTGTCCTGTGTGTTTTCATTCTCTTTCTAGGATAAAAAGTGCTTTCCATACCTGGGGTTTCCTAGAGCACCGTGAAATTATTTCTTTTTCCCCCTGTGATGGATTTTGAAGCATTAGCCTCAAAGGAAAGTAGAGGAAACCCTAATCCTTATGCAATATTTTGCCTTTACCTTTTGTATCTCTTAAAAACAAGTTACTAAAGTCCCTTACTGGGATCCCACTGGCCAGGGTGATGGCCCCAGCTCATCCCTTTTCCCAAACTGCAGCCATGCTCCCATCTCCCACTAAAACCCCAACAAAACGGAGGTTAACGCGGAGGCAGGAAGCGCCGGCTGTAATTGCTGGGGGATTTTTGCCTTTTTACGATCTCGTTTCACCTTAAAAAGGAGCCTCCGGCCGGCACTGCAGGCCGCTCGGGTGGATTTGGCCGGCTTCTCATCTGACGTCTTTTGGCAGCTCCGGCGATTTTAAAACATCCTCTGTAAGAGCCTCCCGGCCAGGCTAAATTCGAAGGAAAAAAAAAGAGAAAAAATGGGACCGTTCTCCGAAGGGAACGGAAGCGCCTGGTGCTCCGTAGCCTACCAAGAGCCCGGGAAGGTCCAGCCCCGCTCCCGGAGCTGCCCAAGGGCTCCTTTACTTTGGCCTCGCGCCTCGAGCTCCGTCATCGCCGCCCCGATGCCTTGGGAGGCTGCGAAGCGGGACTGGTGCCCGGGAAAAACACTGGGATGGGGGGGAAAGTGGTCTCATTTTGCCAATACCCCATTAATGTGTCACATAGCGATCCCGCTTCTCTGCTACCTGGTTTAAATGCCACTTTCTGCTCTCAGTTTTCTCCCCCTTTTTCCCCGCTCAGCTTTTGTGCAAGACCAAGACTTGACCCGGGAGGTCCAGATGTTTGAACTCGGCTACAATAGGGATTTTGACAAGGGAAAAATGATTTGCATTGACATGGGGCCAGCATGAAAGGCTGGGAAGGCCTCAAAGGCTGTGAAACCATTGAGGTGGTGAACCATGTAAATCCGCATGAGATTTGGCTCTTTCCTAGAAAAACAGGGGATATTTTGTTGGACTTGTGTAAAATTTGCACATAACGATGAGATTGACCTCAACGGGACGAGGCGGCAGAGGGTTGTGCTTAAGGCAGCGCAAGGATTTGAGCGTGAGATCTGGAGATCTTCTCAACTTGAGGCCAACCAGTTTGCGTTCCTCAGAGTCTTCTCTGCAAAACATTCGTTTAGAACAACCTTTGCTCATTAATTTTGGGGTGTATTCACAGGTTAGGCAGCCCCAGGCTACTTCCAAGCGGTCTGAACCACGGTCTTCATTTTTCCTGCTGTTCTTTCCCTGCGTTTTGCAGCCTGGGCTGCCCACAAGGACGCTTGTAGCCTGAGACTTTGCTTGGCCACACTGTTTGATATGGAGACCACGTTAGCAAGTGGGATGATTACAATTAGCCGAGACGATCCTGGTCACCCCCAAGAAAAGCTGGAGCAGTCGGGACAATAAAAAGGCTGTTTGCCTAAAACGGCCGCTCTAAATGACTTGTTGGTCTCGGCACAACCCATTGACTTGGGCCTTCCTCTCTTCCAGGGCGCATCGAGACGAATCATCAGCCTTAATAAGGACTGATTGCGGACTGCCCGTCGCCATCGTCCTCGTTTGAGGCTAATTGGAAGAGCCGTCGCGTTGGGGACGCAGGTGCTTGCATCCCTCTTAAGGTACGGTAGAAACGTGATGGAGCCTCTTTGGAGATGAAGCGAGTGCGGGAGAGCGGCGGCCTCCGGAGAGGCCGAGTTTACAACTTTCCACCTTCATTTATATGTCCCAGCCTTGAACGTGCACCGTGAAACCCGTGCTCCATCCTTGCCTGGGTTTCGTCTCAGTGAGCACAGTCGGCTTTGAGTTTGGGAGAGAACTCTCTATGTTTTGGTGTCAATCTTCACAAATCCAGTGTTTTATCTTTTCTCAAATTCATTCAGAAATGATTCTGTCAGCTGTGAAATTTTTAATTTATGTGCTGTGGAACATGCAAACTTCTGGTGTTAACTCTTGCACTGTTTTGAATCAGACCTTTTTTTCTGCTTTGTTGTTAATACAAACCAGTATTATGCTGAAATCCACTGATCTGTTATATACTCACCTGAGCCAAGGTAGTAACTAGTGGGTTTATGAAGGAGAGGGAAAGAAAAAAAAAGTTATATTTTTGTAGCGTGAAACTTAAGGAGGAAGGTTGTGTAGTAAGAAGGAGTGTATTAGTGTATTAGTGAATTAAGAAACAACATCCAGCAGGGAGTTTGCTGGAATTTGTTCTCATTTAAGTTCTTCCAGTGGCCTGACTTAGGGAAAAGCTTTAAAAAAATACTTTTCCTGAAAGATTTCTGGTCTGCAATTTTACAAGAAGGATTCCAACCGAAGTGGGTTTGATACAAGGAAATGTCGAGTTAGCAAAGCAAAATGGGACGTGTGTGTGTGTGAAACCCGGTGATTTTTTTAGGCAGGGTTGGTATGAAGTGTTTTTTTCTGTTGCTGTGGCTTCCAGGTATGCAGATTCCCCCTGCCTGGGGATGCAGTGTGTACATGTGGTTTGATATTTCCTTAAAACGCTCTCCTAGGTTCCTGTTGACAGCACTTGGACCAATCCATGGTTTCGTTTAAAAACTTGGAACTATTTTGCCAGCCTGGGATGGTACCGCCACCCCAAACTGAAGGGACTGGGGACTTTCATGTACGTTTTCCATGACTAACTGCTTCCACTTCCAATTTTGCAAGGCTCAGCAATGTGTTGCAGACACATTAGTTTGTGTATACGTTTATATTTATGTGTTTTACTGAGCAGAGGTTGGTACCAGGCTTCTGCTATATGCGTTTTGGTCCTAGTGACCTGCTTCCTTTTCGGCTTTGATGGAAGAGCTCCCATTGATATCAGTAGCTGAACAGCTCAATAGTTTGCTGTAGAGTGACCAACCATCCTCCCAAAGTGACTTTATCCTGGTTACAAACCTTCTCCATAGCTGATGCCAGGGGAGAAGTAAATTTGAGGAATAGATTTGATTGATTTTGACTAGACTAAGAGATGCACAGAAACTTTTGCCTATGAAGTACTGTTAATTTTAAGAGCTTACAGGCCAATCTGATGTTCAGTCTCATGTTGCTATAAGAAAACCCTTTTGCCAGGAGCAAAAGGTGGACGTGGATCCGCTGTTGAGCGCCGAGCGCTCCAACCCTCTGGATAAGAGAGCAGGACACGGGGATGTCTCCGGTCTCCAGGCTTGTGCTCCGCACCATGGTGCTGACACTCATCCAGCCCAATGGCCCTGGGCACTGGGATGCTGCAGGGGCCTCAGCTTGGCTAGCAAATGCCCCGAGCCTTTAGCCTCTGGGGGCTCTGCTAAAGGAATTTGGAGCCAAGCAGCTTTTCCTCTCTAAAACTGACGTTATGAAACAGCCATTGCTGCTTGGAAGTGCTTTGCAGCTGTTTTTTAATGCATTTATGGGTTGCTTTCAAAGTGGGTAATTTCACGTTGCTTATTGAGTCAGGTGCAGGCCCAGAGTGTTCAGGTTTGGATTATGCAGCAGAGAACTAGTGCATGAGGGTTTCCTCTTGGATTTCTGGGCTCTGTCCTCACGGGTCACCCTCACCAGTTACTGCCCTCTTTTATCAACCGTCTCAGCAGTGTCTCACGCTTATGCTCACTCAGACTAGCACAGGACAGGAGGTTACATTTGCCCAGTACAGGTAAATTTATTCCATATTTCAGCTTTTAAACCTAGATCATGTCCTAAAGGCCTTGTAGATGCAACTGGAAACGTTCTTGTTCCGGGGGGATCTTCCCGCTAGGGTTTGGGAGCATCTGGAGCGAGTGGAGGTTTTGCAGGGATAGTGTCCATCAGGAATGCTAACCTCCATCCTAAGCTACTGAGACCCATCACAACATATTTATTGCTGAGTTACCTCCATCACAGAGAGGTGCATTTCACCGTGAGCCGAGGGACTGCACAGAGCCCATGGAGTTGGGGTTAACGGCTGCTGTGTGCGGAATGCGACACCAAACGTCATCCTTCTCCCAAAATTAAGTTAGCTGGAGCGGGGCCAGTTGCAGCTTCTTGAAAATGCGGATCGAAGCCTTCCTCCCAGAAACCAAGAGGCATCCAGACGGATCTCTCTGGGCTGCAGATGAGCTGGGCTTTCTGCTTGCAAACAAATCCGTTCAGACTGGCTGAACCAAGAGCGTTGCCTTCCTGGAGCAGAGGGGTAGGGTAGAAACAGACCCCGCAAGCAAGCGCGGCCTCTCTGCAAGGATGGGAATGGGAATTCAGGCTCCCCTTTCCCGACGAGGGGGAATCAGTCTTGCTCCCTGCTCCCTCGGGGAGCCGCAGCCCGGGCTGTGCACAAGGATTTGCTGCCTGTCCTGGCTCAGCCTGCTGCCTGGGAAGGTGTCATCGAGCTGTGATTGGGATTTCCAACCTGGTTATTTCCGCGAGGGCAACAACTTCATAACAAACTGCTAGGAGAGAGGTCCCAGGTGATGCCCAGAACATACCATGAGAATGAGCACGCACTGCTGGGCCATGCCCTCCTCCAGGCTCCTTCTTTTGAGCTTTCACGTCCCTCCAAGCTCACGGACCTCCTTCCAGTTGCGGTTCCCGGGAAGCTCCTGCCGCCTGGAGCGCGAGCGGCAGAGCCGGAGTGCTGGATCTGCCCGCGAGATGCTGGAACCGCCGCGGCGCTGGCAGGGCTGCGGGTTTGGGAGCCTCCTCCTGGCCTCACTCCTCGGTAGGCAGGTGAACCCCTGACCAGGCTGGCGCGGAAACTTCCTTCCAGGCTCTTAGCGAGCTTAATTTTCCACCGAGTAGCAAAGGGACTTCGGGGATTTTGCTCGTTTGAGGTTTAAAGCCTCTCTCACTGGTTTGAATGGAATTTTCCAACCTTTTAGCTGAATCTGGGCTATTTTGCTGAATCAGACTGGTGCTGAACCTGTGCTATAGAGTCATAATTTGTCTCAAAGCTGGCATTCCTCTTTAGTGTTGGTACTAATATACTGCTTTGCTACTTGCTTTGCAGCTAGGTCTGTAAGACAGGACAGTAGCAGAGGTCACCTGCCTCTCTGTAGCTCTAGTCATGCCCAAGGTCTTAGTTTGAATAAAACAGTTTTTTCCTATCAAGTGTCCTGTTTTGGGCAGGAGGGGATAGGAGGGAACAGAACTGTAGTCTTTAACTAGACTTAGCACCGATTTTCCTTTTTCTATTCCTGAAGTAGAAATCTGCGAGCGCTGTTGCAAGGGAAGCAACTCGGATCAGTCGTTTTTATTTGTCCTTAACCTTCTCGTCATTCCTCTCAGTTTGCCATTATGTAGAGATTGAGGGGCCCGTGACGTGCGGGAAGGGAGCAGGGGGATGCTGTAAATCCTGAGAGGTGAGTTCTGTTCCGGGGCACGCGCAGACAGCAGCAGCATTCGGAGAGCTCGTCTGAAAATAAACTTCAGAAAAATAAACTGAATGTAGATGGGTGGCTCCAGCCTGGGGGAACAGCTGGTCTTGAGGCTAGGTGAGACTTTGCTCGTGCCTCTTTTTCCCTCTTTTCTCCTATCGTTTCTCCGGATCCTGTCTTACAGGTTTGCAGCAAACTTTAGGACGTGTTTGGAAAAGGGAAGGAAACCTCCTGCTCTTGCAGGCTCCGTGTTGAGCCGTGGGGCACTTGGAGCTCTCGGTGCCCGCTCATATGCGGTTCCCTTCCATGGAGCTCGTCCTCCAGAGGTAGTTGGAGAAGAAACCTTTTTCTCCTAACGCCTGTGAAGGATAAGGAAACTTCCCCAGAGTTAGACTTCCTCTCCGAGGAGGCCCTGAGAAAAGCAAACAGTCGCAGTGCAAACAACAAGTACCTGCATGCACCGCTGTGCCTACCCACACACGCGCGCTCACACACCGCGCGCTCCCCAGCAGCTCCCGACCTGAGAAAACGAAGATAAAATCAAAAGACAAGTGCAGTTAATTGTGCTCCCAAGGCAACCGGAGATTGGTGAGAAGTGCTGGATTGAAATCTTGTGGGATTTGTTATTTCTCCCCGTCCTTGCGGCGAGGTTTCGCCTTGCGGCTCTTCCAGGGCAATTCCGTGCCGACTTCGGGGAGGAGAGTCGGGTAGTTGCTGTGCCCGTCTCCCGCGGCTGGTTTCGGGTGATGACAGCTCTGGGGTCATGGGTGACACAGGTATCACTGCCAGAATGCAGTGACCCTCCTTCCATACGAGTTTTTTCATCTCCCTTGGCTGTGCCCTAGATGCAACTTATGGTGGAGGAAGCCTTGCCTTGCTCTGTACAGCACAAATGTGGATTTGGCACAAAAGTTTGGGCTTTAGATTAAAAACAAAGTAAAAAAATGGGGAACTGTGACTGAATCTTCTTGTTCTTCTCCCTGCATATTTTCCCCTTTCATCCTCACCAAAGTTTGACCTGTTTTTTTTATCTTTTTGGACAATGCTAAGATTGTTAGCGTGGCCTAAGCACCTTTCACAAAAGCCATCAGATAAAGTCACATTCCAGGGAGTTTCAGGTGTCCTGCTGCTTTATGGAGGAATAGGAAGGTGACAAAACTTCTTATGAATGTCAGTGCTGTTAGACTCCCACACGGCTTTACTGGTGAGGCGGTGGGGAGTAAGTGCATTGGAAATTTGCAGTTAAATGGTTAATGGTTAAATGTCTTGCTTTCCGTTATGTGAACTTGAGAAATAAGAAGCGCCACCGTTTGTGAGCTCCTTGGAAGAACCCAAGTCTTCAGGAATCTGGCTATGGGGGCCCACAGCACGCAGAGGTGGAGCAACCCAAATGGGACAGGGTTTCTTGTCGTGTCCTCATGCTGTAACAGGAACCGAGGTCCAGCCGTGCTCCGCTAACTCCAGAATTTGGCCTGATGCAAAATCTGTGGGTCTGCAAACCGCGTTGTCTCTGGGGATGAAGCACCATCAGATGCTTTATGGGATGAATTGACCATGCCCCGCATGTTCGCGAGGATCCAGAGCTGTACGTCACCAGGAACATGTGTTGTTATCCCTCAAGATTGCAAATCTTTCCTCAAAGAGTCGAGAATGAAACAAAACAGTGCCTCACTGTGGATGTTAAGCAAGAAAATGTTAAAAAAAGGCAAAAACCATAGCCTGGCTTGGCATGGCTTTTCCTTCCAGCATCTTCACTCAGCTCCTGCGAGCCCTAATTCAGGGTGATCCTGTGGAAAGGAGAGACGAGAGATGCAGGAGCTGATCCGACTCCCCCAAGGGCAAGATCTTCTAGAGCTGGGACCAGCACTAATCTCTTCAATTCCAGCTCAGCGCTCCAGTACGGGGTAATGATTCTCTCTGGTTAATCTGTGTCATACTTCTAAAGCCGCAGTGCTACCTGTGCATGGAGGAATCCCACCGCAAGTTGTTGCTGGAGGATCTAGGAGCTGTTTGCTCCCCCAGACTCCTTTTTGCTTGAACTCATCTTTACATGAAGATCTAACCTGGGCTGGTCTTGTGCTGGTCTGGGAATCCAGGCTGCAAAGCTCCGCAGTGTTCCTTGGGGAGCGTGTTTAGAGCTCATTCAAGCTAATGCTTGCTAGATACAGGAACAGTCGGAGGCATTTATTGTAAAACCCGGAGCCCTTAGGAGAATAGTCAGTATTAGGCTTTGAAACCTTCCAGGTTTTGGTCTCAGACCTACTGATGTGGGTTCCTGAGCAAGCAGCACCCAGCTGGACCTGCAGACGTGCTGGGACAGATCTTCCAGAAGAGAAGATCCAGGAGAGAGGAGGCAGAAACCCAACTGGGTGCCTCCGGGGGCAATAGCCCGGTAAATAGTATCCCCTGTATGATTTATAAAAACCCTTGATTGAGGAAGAAGCAAGTGATGCAGAGCTGATTGCTTTTCCTGCAAAGAAAGTGCAGGCCTAGAGGAGCAGGAGCTGAAGCCAGCGGTGCCCCTCCGGGATGGAGAGGCGAGAAGCCAGCGGCTGACGGCATCGGCATCTCCGCTTGGCCGGACCGGAGCCGGGAAATGCTCGAGTTGTGGCCGGAGCGACTTGCTGCTTGTGTGTATCCTGTTTATCTTGTTTGGTCTGGCCACGAGCGTCTCAAAAGCCAGACAGAAGCCAGGAGCTTCCTTTGAGTTGTCCTAACGCTGGACAACAGGCTCTGCCCCGGGAAGGACCTTCTGCTCCTACGCTGGGCGCGCTGGTGCTCGTGACAAGCGTGTCCGAAACCAAAACACATGGGTTTGCTTTAATTGCTTGGCATCCACGCAGGAAAGTGTCCAACTTCGCTATCCTCTGGGATGAGGACATGAAAATCCCACGGAGCTGCAAAACGTGGGGAGTCCTAAGACCCCGATGGGAAAATGGAGCAAGCAAGACCAGTCGACTTCTCCATCCCAATCCCATATGAGCACAACACACTGCAGGTATAGCAGCTTCCTTGGCTCACAAAGTCTTTTTTTAAAATTATTTTTATTTTATTTTACTTGTTGGTACATTAACATAAAGCTGTGGATTGTATTAGATGGCTCTTTGAGGGGTCTCTGTGCGAGGACACAGGGCCAACTGGACCTTTCCGTTGGCCAAGGCATAAGGACCATGTGTGGGGCCNTATAAAGTTGTGGATTGTATTAGGCTCTTTGAGGAGTCTCTGTGCGAGGACACGGGGCCAACTGGACCTTCCCGTTGACCAAGGCATAAGGACCATGTGTGGGGCCCAACCTGCCTCTGCCATGGATCCTCCCATCCATCCTAAGACTCTTCTCTGCATTGCAAATTATTTGGGATTTTTAGGGGGATAAATGGTGGAAAATTAGCATGAAGTCCATACGTGTGCTGCTCTTGGGCTTTTTTTGCTCCCCTGCCGTCTCTGGGTGGAGATGGGCCTGGCCGCTGCCTTTGTGCCAAATGTCAAACTTGAAACAAAAGAAAACAAGCAAACTGAGAGAAAAAAAACCCTCCCAACTTCCTTTATTTTTTATTCCCTTTTGTGACTATTCCGAAAATAGTCGTGTTCTCCAAAGTCAGGGAAATAGGAAGAATGCACTTTCTGTGCGGCAGAGCCTGGAGGGGTCTGGCACAATGAAAACTGGAGGAAAACAAAAATTATATATGTGCATCCATACGTTTATATAATATCTAGATATAGATAAACTATTATCTGTATATTATAGATTTCTAAGTCTGGGTTGTTGAATTCACAGTATCTCCAGGGCTGTCTCCTGCCTGCTGGGTCTGCAGAGACTCTGGGGCTGGAACATTCGGAAGGGAAATTAGTTGTCTGGGGGCTTGAGCTCCATTAAAGGGTTGAAATGCATCTTTCTGAGCCCGTTTAAAGTTGAAACTCTCCTGGGACTTGTTGCGAGCTCTTCGGTGGCTTCTTCCTTCATTAGAGGCTTGGAGTCGCTCACAGAACTGAGGAGGGTCTCGTGGGGCTGGAGATGTTGGGGACCAGGAGCCTGAGAGACTGAACTATCTTTTGTTGGTCCCATTTGCAACCGGAGCTTGAATTTGTTGCCTCCTCTCTAAACCACAGATATGTTTGTCATTTGGAATTACACTTTAAAATCTTTATTTGGATTTCTTTTTAATTCATTCTTGCTCTGCATTGCGTGAAGGCACCCTGATGATTCTCTAGGTTGACAGTTTTTAGGATTATTGTAGCTTTTCTTTTTTCATTTCCAGCTTAGCCCACAGGAGCTGAACTTCTGCCTTTCTTTTTCAAAAGCGAGGTAGAAAGTGCTATCTGCAGCTAAAGGCGTTCCCTGCTCTGCTTAACACAGGAAGCAGTGGTGGTAACTGCCTGGGTCTGGTGATGATGATGATGGGCACCACGCGCACACAGCTCGATTCTGCAAAAAAAAAAGCGTGTTTAGCATTTAGCACAATTTAAAAACATCTCCCTTAGAATTTGCATGCACGCCTAAGTTTTCTTGTTAAGCTGAATTGTGTAGATTGGTCTCTCACTTGCTGAGTGGGGAGAAAACGATGTTAAAATCCAGTTTGGATTTGTGGTGATAAAATCCTTCCGGCAAAACTAGGGAATGGTCTGCTCGTGTGGAAACCTACTGTTGTGAAGATGGATGGTAGTTGTGGGACCTGAGGGTTGCAGTAGGTGCTGATGATCTGGGGGAAGCTGGATGTGTCCCAGTTTGAGAAGGTGATGGCGATGGAGTCTCATCTACTCTGGGGTCCAGACGGGACCCAAAAGGAGTGCAAAAAATGAGATTGTTCATGAATATTTCATTCAGCTTCCAAAAGCAAGTCCCTCTATTGCTTTCCTACAATTACATTCTGTGGGTGTGAGATTGGCAGCATTAACCTCCCTGCAAGAGGGAAGGCAGGGAGCGGAGAAAAGGATGTTCTCTTGATGGGGGTTAAATCAGCCTAATAACATTTTGTATAGGAAAAATACCTACGTGAAGGAAAATACCTTCATGATCCCCACGAAGAGGCACAGGTTTTCTTGCATTTTCTGCGTTTATCGTGTCACCTCCAGATGTCTGGGGGAGATGAAATGCCGCATGGATTGCAAAGGCTGAACTGTTGAGACTTCCCGAGGAACTAGCAAAAAGCCAGGGATCTCCTTTAAACTCTTGTTATTTCTCCAGCCTGAGTGCCCAAGAGGACCCGGAAATCCTCTGAGGAGCCGGGAATCCTCCAAGGAGCTGGGAAAATTCCCCTCTCTGGCAGTTCCTGACTCATCGGGATCCTTTTGTGCCGACTCTGCTCCGCTCTGCGAGCAGCCTTTGGGCACCGAAACGCCCCTCTCTGCTTCTCCGGCCTTGCTGACCCTTTCTTCAGAGGCAGAGATATCCAAAAGTCAGCGCTACTGCAATCCCTGCTGTTTAAAAACGGGAATAAAAGGCAAGATTGTCTTGTAAGATCCTTTCTTCTTCAAAGTGATGTTCGCGTGGAGCACTCTTTGCTCTAGCTGCTGATATTGAAGCTCTTTATATCTCCGACACCTTCAAACTTCTCTCGCTCGGAAGTCTTCTGTGATGCATCTGCCCTAGGAGCACGTCAGGAATGGGATGTGCAGGTCCCCCCCGTGGCACAGGCCTTCCAGGAGATGAGGAGTTACTGACTGAGTTGTGGCTAAGTGCAGCAAACCACGATCCACTCCTAAAATACGATGGATGTTAAAGGAATCGAGGTGGGTGTTTGGGGTTCTTCTGTCCTTCTGCTGCAGTCAGCAATTGGGGGCTCAATTTCATTCAGAAGCAATTAAGTAGAATTAAATTCAATTGAAATATGTATCTATATCCATTGAAGTTACCAAAAATCTGGATCAGCAGCTGGGGAGACCTTGGTCACTGGCATTTTCAGGGCTTTGACTCTTCAAAATTTGGGTAGAAAATCTGCATTATTCGGGTGTTGTTTCCACCCTTGTCAATTAGCATTTTTTCGCAGTGCCAAGCCCTGAAAATGGGGCCGGGTAACTCGATTTCATTCTTTCCTTTCCAAGGGCACTGCCAGCATTTTTCTGCTCACGGAGCCTGTTCGGAAATGCAAGAGCGTGCTCAGAGCGCCTTATTTCTCGGTAATCTATCCGCAAACACAGAAACACACGGCAGCAGCTACGGGAAAAACCCTTCGCGCTCGCTTAGAGGGAAGCCCAGCCTGCACGGAGGCCTTGGTTAAAAATTATTTAACGGCTCTTTGCAAAAAGAGACGCGGCGCCAACGCGAGGCTCGAGCCGCGCGTGATGCGGCTCCCAATGAGCCGGCTCGGCCGCCCGAGGCCCCGTTGCTCCTGGTTACCTCCTCTTGGCACCGTTTTCCCTGCTTTTCGCCCAGGCCACTTTGTTAGGCTGCTGCTGGCTGCTCCTCGGGTTTATTCCTTTAAGCCTGGTTTAACTGGATGCGTTAGGTGATTTTGGTAACGCCTTGGCACCCTTCTTCCCCATCCTCTTGCTCTCTGATTTTTGCCAGCTGATGTGTCAGGTTTCCTACCCATATTCAGTTAAAATAAATGCAATGTGTGCCGAAAAATGTGGTGTGCGTCGAAAAATACAGTGTGCACAAAAAAAAGAGGCTTTTCTCATTTAGCTCTGGGAAAGAAGTCACCCACCGGTCATCCAAAGTCATCATGTCAGCAATGTGATTTGCAAATAGAGGACTATTTCTCATGGCAGCCCCTTAAAATGAGGTTGGGAGAGCTGTGATGGCCAAAAAGTTGGAGGATGCATTAGCTGCATCCTCTTTATAGAAAGCTGTCCAGAGCGCTGCAGCAGGTAGGGGCACTCTCCGTGGAAGGTTTATTTCCCTTGGATGAAGGATGGGAGCAAAATCAAGCTGAAAATGCACAATTTTAACTGGAGACGCGGGTCCCCGGGCTCCGGGATGGGGATCCTTGTCCACGTTGCTCCTGGGATGCTTCCTCCTTCTCCGTGCAGCATTATCCTTGTGGAATAACGGTGGTACCGTGGCCATGCAGTGCCCGCTCTCCATCTGAACTTGCGACCCGGAGGGAGGGAAGAGGAGGAAAAGGGAAAAAAAACAAAGCACAATATCCAGCCCGCAACAATGTTGTATTTATATCTCCAGCGCAAAAATCCATCTGGTCGGAGGAATGAAGAACATCCTCTTGCTGGCCGGAGCTATAACCATTTTTAGGCATGTGGCCGGCGCTCCTTTCTCGGTGCTCACTCGTCTCCCACAACCCAAGCGGCAGCGCGAAGCCACGAGCCGCCCGGAACCGAGTTATTCCATTAAAGAAGGGAGCGGTGGGCAAGGAGACCCCAGCTTTATATATATCTTTACGCATGTATATATGTATTTATATATTTTTTGCCCTCGTGGGAGTGCAGGAGCGAGCTGCGGCAGCTCCGGGGCTGCGGTTTATCTCGGGTGTGTCTTTGCTGCTGGCCCTTATCAGGTGTGTCCTGGGGAGCCCAACCGCTCAAACAAACCCTTCACTGGGAACCGCACGTGTGTTTTTTGTGTTTGTACCGCCCAAACTTAAAGGAATCAAAGCACCATTCACGTAGGGAGCACTCAGACCTTTCACTTGGGCTCCTCTTCCTTGTATCTCCCGACACTCAACCACTGTTACTGTGAAAATTTATCACTTTTACCCCGTGCCGTGCGGCGTGTTGAACTTGGTCTCATTGTGGTGCAATAAGCATGTGGCTGCCCCATCCTCATTTTGAGCCCTGTTAGCTCCGGGTCAGTTCTTGGTCCTTTTTTGCAACGTGTTCTTTTCCCGGGCCAAACGCCAGAGTGTCTGTCATGGGAGATGACCCCATGGCTGGATCGCGGAGAACAGCCGGAGCTTCAATCCCTCTTGAAGTGGGAGAGCTCGGGCTTTTTCCTCGTGATTATCCCACCGATTCGCGCCTGATTTTGGTAGACGAATGGAAGGTAAGCGGGGACTTGGAGAAGGATGGTGGCCGTGGGGGGCTCCCCCATGCTCAGGAAGCTGCTCCTCAGGGTATCTCCAGAGCTGTATTCCAGAAAGGACCATGAAGAAAGGTGTATCTGAGAGAAGAAATGGTTAGTAGGAAGGTGGATTAGTAGCACAGAGCTGATGGGCACCCTCGTCAATGAAGCACAAGGAGGAGTAGCTGCCGCTTGACGTTTCATTCATTCCTCCTACGTCCTTGCTTATCCAGCTGCTAAGATTTGGAGTTTTTCTTCTTTCAGGGCAAGGGCTGTCAGGGATCCTCAACACGGCATCTTGGTCAGCATCCCCATGGCTGCTATCATTCCAGTGGTCACTGGAAGGAGGAAGGTTGAGTAGCTCTGATTTTTTTTTATTTCTTTGCAAGGATGATTTCATTTCCTCATGTTAAGGATGGATAAAACAAAGTGCAGGGAATTTCAGTCTTTTTTCTTGCTTTTTGCAAGTGTGTTTGCACTGCAGCAGTCGATTTTTCTAGCAGCCTTTCCCTGAGAGAGTCTCTAAATCAGCCCCTTCCTTTGCATCGCGTGGGGCATCAGGGCGAGAAGCTTGGAGCGAAGAGTCATTTGGGAAGCAGGAGAGTTTAGAGGAGACAACAGAGAGGGAAAAGAATTTCGGATGAAGTCACTATGGCACAACGATAATCCCAGGAGATCTTCTTGCCCCTTCTGTTCCACGGTCTGGGCTTTGCTCTGGGAAAAGGGCTGGTGATCCCCTTTGCCCGCTGACCTGGCAGCACAAAGTCACCGTTGTCGCCCGTAGCAGCTCGCCCTCTGCGCGGGCCCGCGCATCGCGGCGGGTTGCAAACGCTCCGTGCAATCATCCCGTCCTCGTTAGCATAATGATACTAATTTATGCACAAATTGTCCTCATTTATGTGTGTGGATACATAAGATTAAACCAAACGCAGAGCCGTGTCCCGCTTTAATGCAACTGTTAACGCTGCGTACGGTGCTACAGGGCACTGCGTGTGTGTGTCTCGAGAAACCATGCTCCAAAACAGTGTTTTTTTATGTTTTTATAACGATAACCCTCATGCTGTTTTGCCCCGATGCTCTGGTAGCAGCAGCACTAGCTGGTGGCGGGAGGCAACGGAGAATAAAGGATTCGTGTACGGAGATTAGTCTGGATTAAAGGCAGCTTTAATTTGCCTTGATACCCTTGGCTTTCAGCTGGATTACCCAGGCGGTGGGATTTGGTTCTGTCTAGCCAACTAATACCGGGCTTACCCTTCCTTTAATTATTTTAAGAAGACAGGGAACATTCCTTTAACCGTAGGCCGCTTTTGTGAACCCCATGCGGAGCAGACCTTGAGCATTTCTGCGTGTAGTTTTATAACCTTAACCCTAGCAAACCAAAGCAGTCCGTAGCTGTCAAGGTCTGAAGTCCCATTTAGCACCACGGCTCTCAGAGCACCTCTGGCCTGCAGAGATTCAGCAACTTGGGTGGGTGAAGCAGGGTTCCCGGCGTTGCATTGGGTTGGATACAGTCCAGAACCTGCTCCTTGGGTCTTTCATCAGGTCCCATCCCTGTCTTCATCCGCCAGCGTCGCTGCTGTTTCGGGGCGATCATCGAGCTGCTCCTCCTTATCTTGTGCCAGTCCCCAGCCACCACGAGGACACGGCGCTGTGAGGAGCGATTAGGAGCCGTTTGCTGCCACGCGCTTGGCGCTGCCCGGGCCGT
Organism: Crypturellus undulatus; assembly: GCA_013389825.1. NCBI lineage: Eukaryota > Metazoa > Chordata > Aves > Tinamiformes > Tinamidae > Crypturellus > Crypturellus undulatus. The sequence continues at coordinate 21,877 of VWPW01015373.1, forward strand.
TTCCCTTGCTGGAAACCGCTCGCAGTGTCGGCGTTACCGAGCTCGGAGATAATCACAGCATCACAGAGTGGTTGAGGTTGGAAGGGACCTCTAGGGAGAGATAAGGCACCGCTGCTGCCTGGTGATGTGTAAGCGTGGTTGGACCCCACACATGTGGGCTCGGCGTATCATAGCGGCCAGATCTACCTGATAACACATCTTCATCCAAACCTGTGCGAATAACAGAGAGGGTCTGATCAGATCTGCCCGTAGGATTTTCTTGAAAGCGGTTTTGTGTTTCAGCTGTCACACATGAGCAGCTCGGGTGCACGTCCGTGCCACGCGCCCCTTGCCAGAAAGGACAAGGTTTATGTGTCACTGCAAGTCGCATTTCAGGAATCCGTCTGCTCTCCTACTGGTGACGTTTTACAGCTACCCAAACATACCTCCTGCTCCCGGCTGTTCAGACCTGTTGTGCTGACTCCTGTTTGAGTCAGGACCCTTGGTCTCCTTTGTTCTCCTTTCCTTTTTGAACTACCTTTCCAAATAAGTTCTTCCTCCAGCGGGATGTCAGCTTCATCCTGGAAGGAGAAGTGAGACACATGGTCTTGCTCCAAGCTCAAAAATTCAGCTCTATCCCTGCCTCCCTTTTAGGTATCAGGGGCAACCCCAGGCAGGAGGACCAAGGAGAATCTTTGGTTCCTTTAAGACCTTCCGAAGCTGACTGTAAATGTTAAATCTGGAAACTTTTATTTTCTTGCACTTCTCAATGCTGTCTGATGCTGCATTTTAAACTAGGAGCTTTGAGAACATGTAAATAGACCAGGGAAATATTGATGGTATCGTTGCTTATGAAAACTTCCTCCTCTGGTCTTGTAAAATCCGCCTGGAAATTCCCTACTTTGTTTTAAAAGCCAAATAGTTAACTAGCTCTTTGCGGGGATGGAAGGACCCTCATCCCCATTTTCCAGAGCCAAGAGGAGAGGCTGCAGGCTTGGCTGCGTTTCCATAGCGGCCTGGAGGGGTAGAGATTTGTGTCCCATGGAAACAGAGCTCCTAGGAGGCATCGGGACTCGGGAAAAGGTGGATCGTAAGGAGGAAAGTGCAGGAAGTTTGGGGGGAGCAGTAAGCTCGGCACGTGGAGGACAGCACTGAGGGGCTCACTTGAAGCCAAGGCCTTAGCTCTTCTCCGGTTGCTCTAAAGGGGAAATACTTGGGAAAATAGCCCTACTCTTTTCATACCTGCCCAGATTTTATATATTTATTAAATATATATATAAAGGGCTAAGTCTGAAACGCAGAGGTGAGGATGGAGCTGGCTGGCTGCTACTCGTGCACTCACACTGGTTGTTATCATAGACTCAAGGGCAGGCCTGGGCTCCAGATCTCATTGCCCTGAAAGCCCCCGCTTGCCCGAGCCCATTTTTCTCCTGTTCTTCGCAGAGGTCTTTGCCAAACGAGCCCTGTGCGCCTCTCCCACTGAAGCGCCGAGACTTGCCTAATGAACCGAGGGCTCCAAGGAGCCGCCGAGTCGATGCAAAGCAGCAAGGAGATCACCCAAGCGTCGTGTCTGCGCCGCGGCGGCTGGGTCGCATCCTGCCCTGGGGCTTGGGAGAGAAGATACCGAGAGAGGAAACTAGTCATTTATTTAAATAGGTTCAATTCAGCATCTCCAGATCCCTCAGGTCTCTTATCTCTTGCTTTATGGCATCGGAACATGACATTAATAAAAAGAGGGGTGGTTGTGCAACCTCCTGCAAAGAGGTGGTTGCCAAAGCAGGAGATAGGGCTGATGAGGGCAAAAGATACTTGGGAAGGGAGATGAGCGGCGCAGAGCGTGGAAACAGCGTGACCTGTCAGGCAGGGAATCAGCTGGGAGCAGCCCTGGCTTCCCAAGGCAACAACCCAACTCGTGCGCCGCAGCGGAGGGCTCAAAATCCCAGAGCTGCTTGGGAAGGAGGTTGGTTTGTCCAAGTGTGTGAAAACATCCTAGCCAAGGAGACGAACTGCGGCCAGTTCCCTGTGGGGCTGCACCGAACCCTCGAGCCGAGGGCTCTATCCGGACAGGTTGGGAAAACACACAGCTGCAGGAATCTTGGTGGCAGACGCGTTTGGCTTCCTGGTCTCTTTAGTTAGGGTGGGGAAACATCAACGTAGGTGGAACAGCTCTTTCAAACACCTCAACCACTTGCTCTAAGTAAATATGAGCTCCTGAGAGCCAGGAGCAAATATAGCACTTGGAATTCCCAAAATGGAATCTTGGAAGGATGGAGCCAGAGCTAGAAGCGAGAGGCCAAGAGCGTGACATGTGGCCTCGCGTGTCCCCGGCTGCGTGCAGGACTCGGGACAAGTCTGTGTCATTGCTGCGTCTGCCGCCATCCCATGGGTCAACAAAGCTCATATCAAAACTACTTTTAAGCTCAAATTCCTTGATATTAGAGCAACCAGGATCTTGGAAAAACAAAGCATGGATTCGCCATGCAACCTCGAGAAGCTCAGCAGGAAAACACAGTTGGGGCTTGGTGTTGAGTTCGTGCTCTTGGTCTTTGGTATTGACCTTAACTCAAGACGAGTTGGGTGGATACCAAGGAAATGAAGCAGAGGGGAATTCTGTTGGCTTGTGTTTCTTGACGTGGTTATGGAGCACCTTTCTTCCCTTGAACCTCGAGGAGAGATAAACACATTCCTGGATGGAAACGCTGGGATTTGGAGCATGTTGGCCAACGTTGCAGCTCCCCAAATGCCGGCACAAAGGCCCCGGGGGCACCTGTGGTGCCCGTTCGCCCCCGGGGCCTTTGTGCCGGCCTCATCCCATGATCCAAGGGGAATCCGGGATCCAGCTTCCCGGGAGCTCCTCTGCCTGCTGCTGCTTCTTGCCTGCGCCATGGAGTTGTCTCCAGCGCCTTGGCCTCAATCTTTCCTTCTTCAAAGAGAATTTTTAAGATGTGCCTGAATTAAAAATGATCCCTATGGACTTTCTAAACCACCGTCTTTGTGTATCCCCCCAAATACCAACATCCGTATCAAGCCTTGCTGCATGTTACACACTCCCCTCAATTTCTGACCCAGAAATCCCCAAGCACCGACTGTGCCTAAAAGCTCTTTTAGAGCTGGAAACGTCCAAGATAATTCCTCTGATATTTAGAATAACTCCATATATTCTTCCTGCCTTGGAGCAAGTCTCTAGCTTGACCCGTAACAAAAAGTTACATTTTGCACATGGGTAAAACAATGGATTTGCTGGAGGGCTGGGAAAACATTCAGTTTTCCAAAGGTGCTGCTGCATCGCAGCTGATTTAAAAGACTTGTTTTTGGTTTATTCACAGGGGGACCCGCCAGAAGAACCTTTATGGGATCCTAATGACCTGCAGGTGGATGATTTACTTGCGGTAATTAAGGTAGGAAGAAGCGTGGTTCATTTTGGCACCTCGGAGCTTGCCCTCTCCTCGAAATAGCGGAGCAGCAGCTATTTCAGGCTCCGGCAACACGGAGCAGCGCCGGGATGAGGCAGGAACGAGTTGTTTGAGCAAAGCGTCCCTCCAAACGCAGCGGGAAGGGACGGCTTATTTAAGAATTACCTGGGAACATAACTAAGTGGAAAAAATCCGGCTTCCTCCCCCAAAGGAGAATGAGCTCTCTGTTGGGCTGCAGTCGGAGGTGGCATGACTCTCGTTTGAAAGAACTCAGCACAGGGATTATTTTGTTCCGCTGAAACTTAGCGGTTGCGGTGGAATTCAGGATCTGACTTGTCATCTTTTTTTTATTTTTTTTTCAAAGCCCTAAAAATACATTTTATTAGTTTATTTTCATCATCTTGAGCTTCTGGGGAAAGCTGGTCTGTCTCCAAATGTGGTAAGAGAGAGTACTTGTTTTTTTAATTAAACGCAGGAACATCCTTAGTCTTAAAAAGACTGAAGTAATGGCCAAAACTGGAAAATAAAATAATGTGAGCAGAGTTAAATGTGTCTGTAAGTTGGATTTTTTTGGTGGTATTTACTCTACAATGTCTAGATTCTTTTCTTGCCATGGTTTAGTTATTTCTAGCATAACCTTTTGCTCAGAATTAAGCATCGGGGCAGTGAAATTCTCACTCCTGCAGCTGTACACGTTGCTCCTCCGCCCTTTGGTGGAGTTTGTCCCGGCGAGGGGCTTCCTTGGCTTGACGGTCTCTGCAAGGACTGCACGCTGGAAATCTCAGCAGGCAGAACTGTGTTTTTCATTCCTTTTGCCTTGGACAACGTATGTCAGAGAGAAGCACTAGGTGTTGGCAATGCTGTAAATGTTAGGACAGGATTGAGGGCAAAAAGATCCGTTGCCTGCTGCTGAGCAGAGCGTAACCTCTTGTGTTTCACCCCTTCCACCGCTTCCCTTTACTGACCGGTTCGTGGTCTGCGCGTTCTCGGCGTTAACCATTTTTCTTTATATACAGCCTATGGGTTTGTTATTATTATTACTGATACGGCGGTTGATCAGCATCTGAGTTCCCATCGCTGTACCCAAAGTCCAGCAAAACTTGGAGCTGTCCCTGGTGGCACCAGCACCATTGGCAGGATTTGATATTGTGTTTATTCAGTCTGTTATGTAAGAAAGCATCACTGGGGAGCGGGAGGTTTTTTGTACCCGCACCACTAAAATTCTGTAGTGGATCTTGATGCTTTGCGTGTGCTTGGTTAGAGCTTCGTGATGGAGAGGAGTTGGTGGTTAGTTCGCCGAGCAGTTGGAGGGAGAAAGGGAAATTCAAGCTGTAACAAGAGCAAATTCTTTTAATACAGGTTTATGGATCTCACATGTATTTGTACTTTCTGTTTGGCTTGCGATAAGATGTACTGCTGTGGAATTTGCTCGGAGCAGGGATTTGCATGAGTTATTATTTTGGGCAAGACGCGCGTGCGTCAGGGTTCAGCCCGCGCTCCGCGGCGCAGAGTGCCCGCTCGAGGGCTCGTGCGCCTGGGCACAGTGGTCAGCAAAGGGATCGGGGGAAGGAGAACGCCTGGTTGGTAAAATCATAGCACAAAGCTACCCGCTAGCTGACGTCAAGGGGGAAAACGTGGGGGATCAGGGATGGCCTCTTGATTTTGCACTTGGAGCATTTCAGGGAGTCGCAGGATGGTTGAGGTTGGAAGGGGCCTCTAGAGACCATCCAGTCCAACCCCTGCTCCAGCAAGGACACGTTGCACGGGGTTGCGTCTCCTTTGACGGGTCTCACGTTCTTGCAGAGGGAACTTGCCCTCAGCTGCTAATTAAGCAAATGAGCAAGGGGCATCCGTCCGTCCATCTACCGCAGGCCGGCAGCCGCCGCTCTGAGGCGATAGGCAAAACCCAATGTGGAAAATCTTGGGGTCTCGTGGGAATGGGGAGAGTTCTGGAAGAATTGCTGCAAGTCGAGTTCACTTAAACCCATGTTTCACACAGCAGGGTGGGCTTAGTTCTGCGGTCCTGCCTGAATATTAAATCCATTATAGTGCTTGACTTCAAATTTGACTAAACCTCATAGTGTTCAACAATTTGCTTAGAATTACGATCTGTTTCTAAGCAATGGAAATACCTTAGGTAAACACCTTGGATGTTAGATAAGCACCCTAGACAAAGCACTTGAGGGGAGCAGCCCTATGTTTTGTCGAATTTACGGCTGCATTAACGTACGTGCTCAGAAATAAGCTTAGGCTGAGCTGCTGGAGGGGCAGAAGGCCGTTTGCTTGGGCATGGAAGTGATGCTCAGAGCTCCGTGCTGAGCTAGATGGCTCGTGCGACGTGTTGCTGACAGGGCAAGTGCCCAGAGCCTGGATCGCATTTCGCAAGCCCAAAGCCCATTTGGAAGCTATTCCCGGCCCTCAGATGCTCCATGTCCTTTCCTGGGCCTTGTGATGCCAACTTCTGCTGGGAAGGTCTTCCAAACCCGCCTGGATATCACCTGTGCCCTGCGTGTCCCTGCTGGAGCAGGGGTTGGACTGGGTGATCCCCAGAGGTCCCTTCCAGCCTCGGCCATCCTGGGATTCTGTGAGGGAGGCTGGGGACTGCGCATTGCCCTCGCGGGTGGTTTCCCCTCTGCCGCCGGTGCCGGAGCCGCTCTCTGCCGCCCACAATAACGGCGAGGTCCTTCCTGAGAGGCGGGAGCTGCCGACTGCGGTCGGGTTGTTTCCTGCGAGCGTTACCTTCACGACTCAGGTTTTGTTGTTTGCCTGCGCGGGGTGACGGGAGGGACGGCTCTCCGAGCAGGAAACGCGTCGTCGAGGAACCCGGGGGCTCTCCTTGATGGGACGTTCGGGTCACTCTGGGCCCAGCCGTGGCCGGGAGCAGCTTCAGTTTTCCCGGGAGGTGTTTATCCCGGATCAGCTGGCATCACATGGTGACCAAGATAAGTCATGTCTCTCCACCACCGCCCCAGCAAATTTCTTCTGTAGTCTCAGGTAAAGCCAGCGGCAGCTGGAGTCCTTGTCAAGCCTCGAACGAGTAACGTTTTGGCTGTTGATCACGTGCAGCTTGGCTGCCGGAGGGCTCCTCAGAGACCTGGAGGTGCCCTTGAGCAGGGGTCCTGCCTTCCTGCTGCTCGTGCTTGTGAGTCACTTAAACCCTCAAGTTCCTCAGTCGAATCTAATGACACCAGCAAAATCCTCCTCCCAGCCCGGTCTGCCTTAGCCCTTCCTTGCAGACCAGGAGCAGTTGGGTGTTGAGTTTCCCACCAACCGCTTCACCACGGTCCTGAGCAGGCGGCCAGGTTCTACTTTTGGAGTTCGCCGCGGGCCTGAATGGGACGACTGTTCACCCAAACCACACGAGGAAACTGCTGCCGGTGCAAACGCCCGTGCGCCCTCCGCCCGCAGCCGCCTCCTCGACGCCTCGGTTCTCTCCCAGCACAGAGCAGGTTTCCTCCTGCAGGTGCTTTGGAAAAGCTCCTGCTCCCTACGCTGCCCAGAGCCGGCAGAGCCACTTGGAAGTGTCGCAAAGCGATGCTTGGGATGGCCGAAACGCTGCACCCGAACATGCAGAAATCCTTTCTTTTTCCTTTGGAGGTGACTTCAAACACGTTC
>VWPW01015374.1:0-22570 GCA_013389825.1 Crypturellus undulatus
TTTTTTTTTTTTCTCCCAGTCTTCCTTCTTGGGAAGCCTAGCTGATGCAGTGCAGTTTCGTAGCAGCATAAAATGTCCTCAGTGCCACACACGCAAGTGCACGAGGCTGTGCCTCCGGGTATCACCAGCAGTGACCGTGGTGCTGATGTCCCAATTCTTGCAGAACCTTCCAGTGCAGGAGCCAGATCCGTGCAGTCACTCTCGGGTGATTCTAGCAAGGGCTCCTAACCCCTTCTGCCTAATTGGGTTGACTAGGCTCATCGCTTCGCTCCATGTCGTGAATTCAAGTGCTGCTGTGCTGCAGTCAATGAACCTTCGTTGAGGCCCCTCGACAGCTGGTCTTCCAAGTCAAAGAGGTCATATGTTGCTCACATAATGTGGAAAAAAAGTGAATAATATTAGTAATAATAATAAAGTCCTGCTGACGTGCTCTGGGAGAGCTAGGCCACAACTTCTTTGTGGTGTTGGTTTTAAACTGCAGAGTGGAGGCTAGTGCTGCATGATTAATCTGGCTTCTCATTCAAAGCTAGTTTGGCCGCTGCAGATTGCTTTGAATCTGTAAAAGTGTAAACAAAAATCCTAAGAGGACCAGGCTCGTTTCAGAGACTGCATGAGGCTATAGTAGTTTTGGGCCCCAATTCTTGCAGCCCTTTCATATCCCATGTGATTTCCTTCCAGGGACCGATACCTTTCACGACTTTGTTTAGGATTTTTGGCTTTAGAAATGCAGCTTCTAGTGAGATACAAGACAGATTTTTGCAGCAGCAGCATGAAGAGCAGTGAGCAGGCCGTGCTTGCTAAGTCATACTGGGCTAGAGCCAGGGATGGGATGGGGTTCTGGCTGCAGTGGGACGGGGCTCTGACTGGGGCTCTTATGCTGATACCTAAAAGAAAAAAAAAAGAGTAATAATGCCATTTCAGAAGACATTGAGTTGTTACAACCCCAGAAATGTGCAACATTTGATCCATCTACTGTTTCAAATGAGCATTGTTTTTTACAGTTAACATCCAAGAAAAAGATTGTATCCAGAAGGAAACGCTTATTTCAACACTGTATACCCCATAAATTCATTTCTTTTGTGAAAGACCTTTGCTCGGGAGTAGCTGTCTAGAAATAAAAAGGCTTACCTTACAATAGTAAGGAAGTATTTCCACAAGCATGCTGCTTTCTGTTCTCTTTTCATGAGTTCACATTGCTTGATCAAAGTCCAATGACTCAGAGGTTTGAAAAGCTTTGACCGTGTTATAAATGATAAACACGGGAGAGATTTGTCTGAAGAGACCAGAAAAAATATGCATGAAGATACCAGTGAAAGGCCAGGGTAGAGTGTGGGTGGAAGAGAGAAGTTTACACTGGTCTGGGAATGAGAGATTTACGAGATATCCTTGATTGTTGAATAAGTAGGTACAGGTTTTAGGCTTAAGACCATATTGTCTACTGTTTTAATGGAGATGTGACTAAGGCATTACAACAGAAAGGCTGGACTGAGGAAAGGCTTAATAGTCATTGGTAGGATACTTCTTGTTGTGATTGATTTTTGATTTCAAGGAGGAGACAAAACATTTTGCTTCTTTGGATTTAATGGCCAACTTTCATGCTGGCAACCAGCCAGGAGAGAAAGCCTGTGAGTCTACAGAGGGTAGATGTTCATTTCCAATAAATAGGGAACAGCTACTCCTCTCATCTCAGTAGAAAAATCCACCTGAGGACACAACAGATCGGTGACCAAACCCTATCCTTTTCCCCTAACATTTCCTGAAACCTGTTTCTGAATTCACACAGTGTGAACACGGGCACACTGGTTTTGTGCAGACAAACCACTCTACAACTCCAGAGTCCCTTCTTTCACGTGGAGAAGAAGACAAAATCCTTTGACCGTAGCTCTAAAGGGCACGCTCTGAGCCATTAAGATCTGTCCCTCACGAAGCCTAATTCTTGATGATCCCCAGCTGAGTCTGCAATGAGTCTTCAATAAAGGTCTGGCCTCCAGCAGCTCTGTCAAGACAACTTCCACTCTCCACACTGAAAAGGTCTGTCCAAATGGTAACACTGCCATTTGTCCACACAACCTCTGTTTCTCTACACCTTTCTGTAAATCCTAATACAGATTTGAGTGCGGTAACATTCTTAGAGTAAAAATGCACGATTAAATTTGCTGGGTATATCCAATAGACTGTTTATTAGATTAGTCCCCAAATATTAAAGCCAGCCCTGTGGGGAGTATATAAATTACTGACATGTCCAGGAGTGATTGGAGTATGAGGCGATAATTAAGGTTATTAATTAAAGCAGAAAAGCCTTGTTTCCTGAACTAACATGTAACATTTGAAGGCTATTAATCGGAACCCCTGGGGCTGGAATAGGGGCATGGCCTTTAAACCATGCGACAATGCGCTGGAGTAGTTAACACATCCTTGTGAGAGAAACTATGAACAAAATACAGAAAACAAGAAAGTATGTGCTAAAAACAGGAACTGTCCCTTCTGATGTTTGACAGCTAAGATGAATTGGTTCAGCTTCGTCGTTTAAAATAGTAACTGATACTTTGTCAAGTCGTTCCCTCGTGGGTAGACTCTTACAAAATGAGAGCAATGATTCCACTAATTTGTCTCTTCCTTGTTCCTAGGTGATAGTTAATATGGTTTCTGTAATGCTAAGTTAATTCTTACTCCTCCTGTTGGTGCATTCGGTAAATTTGCCTTTAGCTCCTATTTTACCCTCTAACAATAGAAGAGGGGCAAGCTGAGAACAGCGTAAATTAGACTTGATCTAAATATATATATATATATATATGTAAAAAATATCAAAGTTAAACTTCCACGGATATCTTCAGAATAAACTTGTGTGTCCAGCTTCCTTGCTTTCTAATTCATATTTCTAAACCTCGCTGTGTGAATTAACACAGCCTCCTAAAATCATTTGAGTTACCCCTCTGTCTTTGCCGCAACCAATGCCTGGAGTTTTCCCACAATTTTTCCTCCTCTCCCATTCACTTTTGTCTCTATTTTCTTTCTTTTCTGGAGAGCTAAATTTTTGAAGAGCACAGTCCTGTGGCATCTTGGTTTGACTCATGTGAATGATGGATGCTTCAGTGGGAAGCGTTTGAGCAACGTGGCCAAATGCCAAAGCACTCCTGACTTGGGCAGTGCTTCCTAAGACGTCAGCAGGAATGGTTTGTCCTTGGTTGTGGGATTCTCTAGTAGGTAAACTGAAAGGAATTTGCTAATACTTGTCATCAGATCAACTCCTTGCTCAGCAGTTTTATGTCTTGTATTACGTAAAATAAACTATCTGTACACGGAGAAAAGTATTATGTTCTCATAAAGGAATTTCACCTAACTTCTTTATAAACCTACTGCAACTAAGGAGATTAAACAGTTAACACAGGAGCTATTGGTATTCTTCATGACTCTTGGAATTTGTAAGCGGTCTTCTCAGAAGTGAAATAAATACTCGTGCAAAACTGTACTTTAGAAAGCAATTTTGTATGCATTCAGGGATCCTTCTTTCACAGTAGCTGAAAGAGAGAGATAACTGGGGTAATTCAGTATAGTCAGATGGTGCAGAAAGCCCTGGAAGGAGATAAACATTTGAAAGTAATATACCTCTGGTCTCTTTTTTTTTTCCTTTTGTTCATGCTACTGGAAAAAAAAATAAAAGTCAAAATTGAAGCTGAACTCTCAGGCTAATATTATCATGAGTGAAAGCTAAAGGGAAGTCTGGCTGTATTCCATTTTTTGATTCTGTGCTCTTTTAGGGATTTTAATTTTTTCTTGGATAATTAGCTCTCTGACATTAGATGCATATAATTAAGAAGGAAAATGGTTTGCGTGCTGACTGTCATAGCACTGCCTGATCTGTCGGCCAGATAACCGTCATGGCCTTGTTTTCACAAGCGTTTTATTGCCGCAGGTATCACCGCCCTCTCCAAATTGGGACCCTCTGTATCTGCTCATGGAGGTGAAATCCAGGGACATCTTACAGGTTTCTAGAGGCCAGGATTTTGCCTGTGCCCTCAAGATTCTCCTTCAAGATAGTCCTCTTTCCAAATATTTAGTCTTTTGGTAACTGAATGTGAATGAATCTCCTTTGTCAATAGAAGAATAGGACTGAGACTTCATTTGCAAAGCAGTATTGTTCAGGAAAGATTTTTTTTCTTCACATTGTATTCCTACCCATGGGCACATCTGTGTATTTAGAGCCAGCAGAGAAGCTTTTATTGCCACTCTTAAAAGGTTCCTCCCCGGGTGTTAGGGAGACATGCAGGCTTCAGACTAAAAATTAGCCTTGTCTGCCCTTTGGTTAAGCAACATTTAGGACCCTAGTACCATTCACATCTTTTGGGGTCCAGTTCTTCTGTAATAGCTTATTTGCCAGCTATTAAGCAAACACTTAACGATAAAGGTCAAAAAATAATGTTCACAGCTGTATATTACAATGTATTTTCTGCTACATACAACTTAATTCTTACATTTAGATCAGAATAAGTTCTGGGTTAGGGGAATAAAGCTTTCAGTCAAGACTTTCTGATCAGTAAAAATATGGACACAAGGTTTCTGAAGCCAGCCACTTCTAATTTTGTTCCTGAGCATAGGGTCCAGGAGTAATTTATAGGTGATTAATACTAAACAATAATAATAGTAATAACAGCAATAATTATAATAGTAATAATAACAACAATAACAATGACAATAGAGCTAGAAGTCTTTAGACCAAGGAGGGCTATGATTTTCAGCTGAGGGCTTGGTTGTGATCCAGCTGTTCTGTCTAGGTTGAAAGACGGAAACTTTCTCAGCTGTGGAAGAGAAAGATACATGAAGCATTTTTGAAAATCCCACCCATGATGATTTGAGAACGGTATATTTCAGAACATGGAGAAATGGCTTTTAAGTGTCCTCCTAAATCCATTGGCTGCAATGAGTTTAAAAAAAATACTAAAAATAAATCAAAACCTTTACCAACTATCTGCAGTTAAAACACACCATTCACGGGTGTGCTCATTCTTTGCTTTCCTCTGTGAAAGATAAAAATAGATTTGCGACACAAAGCTCTCATTTGGGGGTCACAGAAATACACAGCGGCCACTTTTTCTAAATCAGATCATTCTCTACAGTATTTCTTTTGATGTATGGAGCTCTTAATGCAGTCATCTTTCCCCCACCTTTCTTGAGCATTGCTGCCTATTATTATCTATCACTCAGCACAGTTACAATATATGAAGCCATTACTGCATGGAGTCCTTTATGCACCCTATGAATGTGTATATAAAAACTACTGTTTAGCTTCCACTCCTTTACTTTGACATCTTTGTTTAAAGTTTTGGTCTTAAAAATACTGTAGTGGGTTTATCTGGCATTTTTTAAAATGTCTTGGTACTTCTTCCTCCAACTTCTCATAGTCGGTGCAGAAAAAACAGAACTTTTGTTTATTGTAACAGAATTGGGGAGGGGGAAGCAGAGAGGGGAGGAAGCAAAGAGAAAATTTTGATGATAAACCTTTTACATACAACATATTTGCACTAGTTAGACTTACAGTGCTGCTGGGATTGAGTAGACACATCCACAATTTTTAAATGATTATTCATTTGCTTTCTCTAATGCCTAAGACCAGGCAGAAAGCAAAACTAGTTTGTAGATGCTGTACAGTCACAAAATAGACGGACAACACCTAGCCTGAAGATCTCACAAATTAGATTTAAACTTGTTGGGTTTGCAAGTGCGGAAATTTGAGGGCTGGTCACAGCCCCTTGGAAGAAGAATCACTTCTTATTGAAGGTTTCAATATTTCAACTAACATTTTCCTTTGATAATTTTTCACAAATCATTTTTTTTAATGACCAGAATTATACTTTCCTATTGTCTTCACTTCTTGGATAATCTCATCATGTACCTGAGATTCCTGAGGGATGCCCCAGTTGGAAATGGTGATGAGATCACGGCTGCCCCTTTTCCTTTTCTGCGGGTCCATGAATTTATACAAGTTCAGCCACTAGGGCTCAGTTCCATTAGTTCTGCTTTTGGCTAAGCTACAGCATCTCAAACACTAGGTTTTCCAGGAAATTTTGGGAAAACTTAGAATAAGGTAGAAACCATCGAGCTGAGCTATAAGGCACTCAATTTTGAGATAACCCCCTCCATGGAAACGGGTGAACCTCAGCTCCTCGCTGGGTCCTGCGCACCCTCCTTCTCTTTAACCACTTCAAACACTCCCAGACACCAGAGTCACAATTAAGAACTGGGGGCTCCTGCCTATTATTTGAATAATGGATGGCACTGATATGTACTTATCAAAAGAAGCAGTGACTCCAAGATGCTCTGTGTTATGATTTGTGAAGGAAGCAAGCAATCATATTGTTTTCTTTTGCTTCAGGTAAAAAAAAAAAAAGAAAAAAAAAAGAATTGTATGCACTAGAGCACTTAAAAAAATATGATATTTCTATAGCGAAATCTGATTGGAAAGGTTCTCATCTAGAAATGCTTAGCGGGTTTAGTATTGCTTCTTGACTGAGAGAGACCTGAATTTTTATTTTTAATGTAAATTGCCCTCTCTGAGTTAGTGTATAGAGGTATAGGTTATACTTGATAGTCTTATCTTTAGTTTTGAAGTAAGTGGTGACTACATAGAGAGACCACAAACTCACTTTCCACCAGTATTGTCTTTCAAATTTTACATCTTACTGAGATTCAAGGAACAAAAGGAATACTTGGCTATTCCCTCCCACCTTCCCACCAGATTTATAAGAGGCTGAACATTTATCTTCTTTTTTTCTTATTTGAGAGAGAATAGAGCATCTGGAAAAACCTATGTAATGGACATCCCTCATCAGACACGCTGCTATTCCAATGACACATGCACGAATCTGATAGATGCAGTGTTACTCATGATGATTTCTGGTATTTCTGCGGTGTCTTTCATCCTGTAGGATGCAAAGGTACTTAAAAGATTTTTCCTGTGTAACTAAGTCCTACTACCCGGAGCAGAATACACCCCCTTCCCGGACCAAGGTGAGGACACTTCCAAAGCAGAACGTGCTAGCGCAGCTGCCGCAGGCTTGCAGGAGGTAGTGAGGTTCATTTTGCATTCAGCATGGATGATTGTGACTAAATACCACAGTGACAGGCATGCTGTAACTCTCTAAGATAGGTAACGCCGTGCATGCACAGCCTTCTTAAAATTGGTGCATAGCCATGAGCTATCTGTAGGGAAAACATGTGTGTATATATACATATATATCCCTGTATTTGCCACCAGCTATGCTGGGAATGTTTGCCAAGTCTTATTTTGGATTCTATTTACAGTCTAAGCAAAACATTGCTCTTGATGCATTTTCACTGACATTAGCAAAGAAATAGCTCGCTATGATACAGTGCTCAATATCGCACTGAACAGAGAAGGCAGGAACTTGAGACAAATCCAGTAAAGCCCTGCAAGCTCTAACACCCCGCTTACAAGCCTGGGAAAGCTAATGAGTGGGCAAATGAATTTGAAGGATAATTTCAAATTATCAGGGGAAGGCCGAGGAAAGAGAGACAAGATTAAAAGCTCCCTTCTGTGGAAAGCCCCTGGGGTGAAAGAGAAATCAGGGTAGTGACCCTATGCAGGGCTTGCTTTCTCCTCCTCCCTGGAAAAGGCTGAGGCAAAGAGGTGGAGAGAGCTGGGCAAGACTGAATGAGTATTTGAGAGTTTTGAGTTTTCCTCAGAGCTCTGAACTCTTGATGGTCCAGTTCTCTGAGAGAGGAGGAGTGACTTTGAACAGGACTCAAAAAATGTGGAGGAGATGATTGTATCAATTCTCATAATTTTGACGTAGCCTTATACATCTAGGGTATGGACACCCTGAAGGATGCCCTGTTGTGCTTGCATGGCTAGATCTCCTCCACATCAAGTGATGGCACTGGGTTGGGGCATTTGGTGAATGGCTACAGGAATTTCTCAGAGCGTCTGTGAGTTGCAGGAAATGGTACTAGTGATTCCACAGGCTTCTTATATCACGTTCCTATAAAAAGGGAGAAGGAATCACAGTGCTAGCAGAGATGTAAAATCAGGTCGGGACTGTCGCTGGTTATTTAAAGGTATTGCTATGCTTTCTGTAAGACTGAACATATTACTTGCTGGATCTTGGCTAAATTCCAGTTTTTCTAATTACATCCTCTTCTCCCCTTCTCAGACATTTTCTGCTGTCACAAGAGGATGCAGCATTCTTCCTTTTCCTGAACTAGATGTCTGGATAGCAGTGTTTCAATCTCATGGTGATGTCTTTGCAAGAGAGAGTTGCTCAAGATGCAGCTTGCTCTGCATCGCTCCCTGTAGCATTGCTGCAGAAGGTGAGAAAGATGGTTTTGAAATTAATACTAAGGTAGAAGTTCCATTTTTCTCCTTGCTTAAGTACAAAAACACAAATCTGTTGGTTTGGCTTCCTCCACTGTTACTCCTTTGATACAGTAAAAAAAAAAATCACTCTCTGGAGCAGTGGGAGGCTTATTACTTTAGCTCTGCAAAGTACTTTAAGACGGTTTTAGTCAAAATGCAAAGTGCTGTTATCCCAATAGCGCCGGGAATGCTTTCAGAGGAGTGACTGGCTTCTGTTTCCAGCCTGATGATCTGGCGATTGTAGCCCTTCGATGGCATTTTGACAAGCAAAATCCAGGAGGGAGATGTAACGCTGTTAGCTGCTTGATGAACTGTCAAGACAGCACTGAATGCAAACAGGATGGTAGGGAGAGAGGGAACTATTCAAAAAAAAAAGAAAAAAAAAGCTATCTGGTGCTATTTACATATTGTTTTCTTTGTGGGTACAACATTTAATGGCAGAGAAGCACCTACAAGCCGGTTACTTAGAAACACAGGCGAATACTCCTCTAAAGCAAAGTCTAATCTTTTCAGTCTAGCAGCCAACTGTGGACACAAGCTAGTATTTTACAGAACAGTCTGGTGAAAAGGTCCACAAAGATCTGGTTAAATGCTCCATGCTGAAAATAAAATTCCCATCTCAGATGGCACTAGAGGGGAAACGTGCTGCCAGTTTCCACAAAGACAATACTGGATTAATTAAGAAATTAAACTCCTATTTCTTATCTGGAACACTGGCTAAACAGAACTGAGGGACTTGGAGAGAAGCTGATAAAATTGCGCTATAGTTGCCAGAACTATAAATTTTTTTTCTGTGCTTGGTGGCCTTCTGTGACGCTCAGTGTGCCTCTTCTTGGAAGTTGCGCTTTGGTGGATTTCATTGATCTTTCTTCTGAGGGTTTTCCTTTGGTGAGAGCGGATCTGATTACTCCCTGCTTTGTGCCTCTCTAAAGAGACCTACGTAGCGAGTAGAGTGCTTTTGTTTGTGTGTTACATCATCTTATATGTGTCCTTATACCCTGTTTGCTCAGGAGTACAACATGGTTCATGCATTAGGTATTAATAAAAACAAATAAATAAATAAATAAAAACACCTATGACCTCCACTCTTCTATAGTTCTTTTTTTCCCCTAGAAAATGCATGGGGTCTAAACATGAATAATATCTTTTCCATAAGTGTTAATTTTATATCTTTGCTCTTGGTGGAACCTAGGTGTGCTCATCTACCTACCTTTTTTTTTTTTTTTTTTTTTNCAACCTAATTGTGCTCATCTACCTTTTTTTTTT
The DNA here is from genome assembly GCA_013389825.1 of Crypturellus undulatus. NCBI lineage: Eukaryota > Metazoa > Chordata > Aves > Tinamiformes > Tinamidae > Crypturellus > Crypturellus undulatus. Next base: position 9,638 of record VWPW01015374.1, read on the forward strand.
TTCAGAAAGTGTTCAGGCATTGGAAAAGGACCAACAGCACAGGAAAACATAGGTGAAGGAACGTGGCATGGACTGAAACACCTGTGCTAGCTTCATCCTGCCACTGTGGAGCCCTATAGCAGGCAAGATTTGGCAATATGGATTTAACCTGCATTAAAAATCAGAGTACATGCTTGTACATACAGGGTAATTCTTGGCTACTACTCCAGGCAGTGACTGAAAAGTACCAGCTCCTGTGAAAGGAAACAAAAATATGAGAAATCCAGCTTCTTTCCTTTTTTTTTTTTCCTTTCTTTTTCTTTAATCTTTTTTGGTAAGATTTGAGGTTTGACTCATCTTTCCCAGGCTGATTGTCAAGTAACTGACAAATCAGTCCTGGTTGACAAGTGAGTAATTTGGAGAAGAGAGGGGGTACAGCAGGTGTCAGCACTAATTTGGTAAAACAAAAAAGAGGAAGAGAGGAGAGAGTGGTATGGTAGTCACTTACACAGTCATGACGTTACGAGCTTTTCATATAAAATGTGTGCCGGATCTTACAACGCTCAGAACATTAACCATTAACCAGCCACTCCAACCCCATTTCAGAGGTGACCTACAAGTTCCCCGCTAGAAGACGTGTTTGAATCTCTTACCATGCAACTGGTAGGAAACACTCCTGGGGAAGTGGGGAGAAAAAAGTGTTTCTCACATTGATGGGTTCCAGGATAGTCCTTCAAACAGGCAGACCCTGGTGTGCTAGGCAGGACCATCAAGGACACCTTTGGAATCACGGAATTCCTCCAGCTCAGGCAGGAACTGTCTAAGATTCTGCTCTCTTCTAAAAATCAAACCCTTGGAAATCAATTCTTTCACCCACCTGCCAAATGCGCCACTCTTGGCTCCGTATTTCCTCGCTTCGATCTCAGCTGTCATTGAAGCTGCTTCAGCAAGCGACCTGTATTCTTGTTTTGATCCCTGGAATGGTGCTAGCGACTGCAGGCCAAATAAAGGCAGCCGCCTAAGATGCACTTTTGCTCTGAAGTAGCTGTGCAAATAGCATTGTGGTGTTTCATGTTTATTTTCTAGTAAAGACTTTACTATTATATATGCTCTATCTTAGAGAGACAGAGAGAGAGGAAAAAGAAAAAGAGCTTTTCTTCCCTATCTAACTGCCAATCCTGAAAATTCACTGGGGATTCAAAGAAAAGCTGAGTGTTTTCCTGGCTTCTGTGCAGTTACAAAGAATACAGAGGTTGCAGGACAATCTCTGCTCTGGCTTTCATCCATGCAAGTCCTACTGCCTTGAAATCCTGCCTTCCTTTCACCCACAGACTATTTGGGGCAGAGGGGGCTTGCAAGGCAGACACAAGCAGCAACCGTATTTCTAAGGAATGGGGCCAGGAAAGAGCGTGGTACCCTCTCCTGAACTACTAAAACTTTTCTCCGGCTCAGACCTCAGCAAATCAATTCCAAATATATAGCAGTGGGCAAGCATTTTTTTCCTCTGCACTTTTCAGACCATAAGTGCAGCTTATTAGAAACACAGTATTTTTTATTTTCGTTAAACCAAAGGCGAAAGAGGCATCCTCACCGTGCGGTGCAGTCCCCACTGTGCAGCACGCATGTCTGGTGAGGAGCACATCCGTGCAGCCACTCAAGCCGCGCACTTTCGGCCAAGAGCCAGGAGAGGTGCCAAGCACCCAGGCAGGTTTAAATCATCAGCAAACTCCAAGCCATCCCACGGAATTGCCGTGACCGGTGCCGAGGCCGGTAGTCCCGGCGCTCCGGGAGCCGTCAGGCCGCTGGGGCTCCCCGATGGAGCGCGGTCCTGATGGAGCACGATCGCCATGGCAACCTGCAGGTGCAGGATTCGTGCCGCTCCAGGGAATCCTGGTCGCGTGCTCGCGCCGAGCGAGCGGGGCTCCCCTGCCCGCGCCTGGGAGCTCTCTGGGGAGCAAAGAGCCCCTGTTTTTCCTGCTGCTGCGTCCTGCCGCCTCTCAGCAAGGTGTCTGTGCTGTGGGAACGCTCGTGGGCTATGATTTTTCACAGCTTTTTGGGTGGACGTGACGGGAGAGATGCTCCTCTATCTCCTGCCCATCTAGAGTTCCTGGGGCAAACGTGACACTTGCACGACTGTAAAGCTGCACTCCCAGCTCCGGTGCCTCCAGCCCAGTTCGAGGGCAAAGCGCTTGCACAGCCCGTGCTCGCCGCGTGCCTCCGCACGGGCACGCGTGCGTGTGCTTGCGTGCAGGACTTCCCTTCACTACTCTGGCAGCACACGCTCCTGCAAAGCTGTCCAAGGCACTGGCCATGCAACTCCTCCCCGCGGTGCCCCGAGCGCGCGAGCGGCTTGCGCTGGCTGCTGCCTGAGCGCAGGGCTGCGGGCTCCGCGCTCCCGCCGACGGCGCCAGCAGCAACGCGCTCCCCGCACAGCGGGAATTGCACAGGGGAGGAGGGAAAGGAGGGAGGGAGGAGGGAGAGGAGAAGGAGAGGAGGAGGAGGAGGAGGAGAAGGTTGGGGGGGGGGGAAGGAAATCCAGAGAATTCCAGTCTGGCAAATGTAGTGAAACAGCGTGATCAGAGTTCATTCGCTCTAGGAGAGCGGAGAAGAGAGCGGACATTGAATCGAGCAGCGGGAGAAAGATCCGTGGCTCTTTTCCTGAGAGGAGCAGCGTTTCGGAGGTAAAATGATCCCTCCGAGCAGCGCGACCGAAGTCGGCATGGACAGCGTGGAGAAAGAGCACGAAGCGGAGAGCACGGAGCAGCCCCCCTCCCCAGCATCAACCACCAGCCAGGAATCGAAGGTATCCAGAGAGCAAGATTTCCTTTTCTTCCCAGCTCTGTGCTTTCTTTGCTGTAAAAGGGGATGTGCTGCTTTGGGTTTTACAGGGAGCCCTGTGGCAGGGTCTGAAATAGGCAGCGATAAGTGATCCCCAGCGTGGCAGTCGTGCTTATGGGACCTGGGGAGCTTGGGGTGCTGAGATGTTGCGGTTTGGGGGGGTTCCTTTGTATTTTCTCCTCTTTATTATGGGAGGTGGGAGAGGAAATGGAGAACCACGGAGGGGATTGATCTCAGCTGATATTTTTAGCTGTCATCAACCCAGAGAGTTTTCCTTGGGAAAACTGGGGTATTTCACCTGCCTCACCTCCTCACGGACCCATCAGTGAACTTTTACTGTTCAGCAATCCAGCAGCGGAAATGGGATATTGATGACAGTTTTGGCACAAGCACCTTGTTGTTCGCCACTCAGGAAAGAATATTCTTCCCCCAACCCCTCGCCTCTTACTTACTTATTAATTATTAAATGTGGTTCAATTTACCTTGCTGAAAGCAAACAGGCCGCTCAAACGGCATCGTGTAGCCTCTAAATTTTTAATTGAGTTGCAAATGAAAAGTTTTTCTGCCAGCCAGTGTGTGACTTGGAAAAGCGAGAGAAGTGAAAGGAGAATAGTAACCTTGCAGAGTGAATGCTTTTTGCAGCTGACCTGTGTCATGCACTTTTACACATCCATAGCGTGACAGCATTTGACAGCCCATCCTGTGGACCATATTCCTAGCGCCGCTATGTGCTGTGCAAACATGAAAACGGGGAGGTCCCTGCCGCCGGGCAGCGCCTTAGGAACTACCGTGTGAACGGAGCAGCTGCCTGAGGGAGACGCTTCGTGTTGCCCCTAGTTTAAAGGCACCAGCTGCCTGAGCCGAATGTAGGAAGAAGCTACGTTATTCTGAGTTATAATGAGGTTTCTGTGGAGTGAATTGCAATAATCTGTCTGTGTGGGTAGGGTTCTGACGTGAGGCTCGGGATCTTTTTTTAGCTGCTATACTCCAAAGCAGAGAGCTAAGGTATTCCCTGCGTGAAACAGCCTCCCTAAAAGAAAAGAGGTCTCACATCACCAGCTATTCACCACGCACACGCTCAGCACCACTGGGACGCTGCTGCACTGTTCCTTGATAATGGGAAATTAAAAGGGTCGTTTGTTTAACCTCTGCTCTGTTGCACCTGTACCCAAAAGAGAGCCCTTCCCTGGAGCTACCGGTTTGTTATTTGACTGGTGGGAAGACCCTGAGCCTGGTGACGTCCCAGGAGTGAGCGGTGCCTCTACGGTGTGGCCAAAGCCACCTTGTCGCGTGTGCTGTGTCCAGGGCTGTGCAGGCTGCACGATCCCTCTGCTGCAGCCCTTGCCTGCCCCCTGCCCCGGACTTATGGTGCTCGAGGTGCCATTTGCAGCGTCAGGTGACAACTGTGTCCTTGAGGTGCTCCCCTCCAGGTCACCTAGCACTCTGCCCAGCGTCCATGGGCCAACAGGACTCCAAAAATAAGAGAAAGAGAAGTGCAGCGTGCAGGATGCCTCTTGGCAGCTTGTGCGTTTGAGGCACTCACAAGGATGACAATAGGAATTAAGCACATCTGGCAAAAAAAAAAAAAAAAAGAGAGAGAGGTTACTCACTGGTTTATATCACTGGTTTATAATCAAATGTTATTATCATCATTTCTGCCAGTCTTGTGAGCATTTGAAGTGATGCAGGGGACCAGGCGACCTCTGTGAATGTCTATGCAGATCAGTTGATGCCATTATTTGCATGCAGATATTTCCAGTAAATATATAATCTGTGTATTCGCATTTTAGGACTGCAAATATGATCAGAAAGCATGCTGAATTGTTCTTTCAGTAGATGGTGTCAAAAGAGACTTGTGATCACTAGGGTAATGAGATTACATTTGTTTTTTTGTTGGTTTCTTGCAAACATGAGCATGAAGGAATTCTCGGTGATTTTATAAACCTATTGTTTGTGCTGCTTTTTCCAAGGGAATTGTTGGGCTTCAGAAGCCAGAGGGTTTGGTACATGCATAAGTTGATCTGTGCTAAGGGCCTGCTCACAAGCCTTTATCTCATGGTGCCCCTGCTGAGGGAGATGTCCCGCCACTCATAGAGGACTCTGCTTTCTGCAGGTACCTCTCCACCGCACAGGGGAACAAGTCTGTGTCCGCTGCAGTTATTGCAGAAGAGTTCATGCAGTGTCCAGTTACTATTACTTGTTTCTGTGGCAAAATCCTTTTATGTCTCCAAATATAGAAATAGAAACAGTATGGATAATAGCAACCATCAAAGTGCGCTGGAAGCGCTTCAGCAGAAATAAAACTTTGAAGAACTAATGTACAACTCGTGTAGCAAAGGTATACTTCCAGTCCCGTCTAATCATGGACAACTGTAGCATATTACAGTACCAAAGTCCAGGAAACGTGTCCAGCTAGCGCACTCCAATCCACACTCAGGAAGTGGCACAGAGGACATGCTGCAATTCCTGACTAGCGTGAGTTTGAGTGGCAGGAGTTCAGAAGCAGCTGAAATTTGCAAGAGTGTAAAGCATGACTCTCATGCTTTAGTCACACAGCCCTTCCGCAGTAGCGCCTCTCACTCATAATTAACACCAAAGCCTTATTCCAGCTCTTCCTGCGGATCAGGAACATGCTTAGAGGTGAGCCAGCTCACATGATGAACGTTGAGTGACCAGATCCTTATGCACATTTGCCCCCTTGAGCACCTCAATGCCAGTATTTCAATGCAACTGCTTAAAATGAAGAAATTCAAATGCACTTTTAATATGCCACATTGCATGGACCTAGTAGGAAACAACAAATGTGTTTCTAGAACCTGCCTGCACATTGCTTTTGGTGTAGTATATATGTGGCCATATCATGTGAATGTGTCTTTTGGATTGTGTGTCCTTAAGTCACTTTTTATGCAACACCCCTAGTTGTATTATTTCAAACAGATATCCAAAGTGCAGCAAATACTGTAACTGCATCTTCCTGTAGCAGTATATATACTGCTATGGGCTTAGAACTCTACAGCACAAATATAAGAATGATGCAAAATTATAATTAATGACTTAATGTATTGGCTTCCTAAACATTTACATGACACCTATATACTACTTGAGTGGATACTTAAGTTAAACTAGAAGTAGAAATTCAGAAGGGTACCACATAAATACATGTAATTGCTAATTCTGTTATGTGCATACATTTGTCATTATGGGTCCTTCATGACTGTCTTGCAAGAGAGCAAATGGCCACTTTGTGGTAGAATTTTGTAGATTTCCTTCCCATCACAGGAGGAAGTCATTAGTTAATGAATCCTAATGGGAGATTTCTTCCTGGTGGTAGCAATTAAAGATATGCTGCCTACTTGTATAATCACTAAGTTAGCAATATAGCAAATCTACTAACAGTGATTAGATCTTTTTCCTGATGCCTCCTATGTGAAGGTACATTGAAATTAATAAAAACAAAATCTGAGGGCATATGGGTGAGCTTAAAGAAAAGATTCCCACACCTGGTAATATTTCTTTACAATTCAGCATAGTTGGCCTGTAACCACGGAAGCTTTGTCTTTATACTCAACTGACATTTCTACATGCAGAGGAAAGAGACCATCTGCTGGTTCCACTAGCAGTGAGTCAAGTCACGACTTCTGCACTTTGAGTAATATCTGGAAGCACTCACAGGTGCTAGAGGTGAGCGCCTTAGGAAATACCATGCCTATTTTTAAGTTTTAGAGGGGCCTGAGCTTCTGTGATGTTTCAGTTAATGTCAGAAAGGTTGGTCAGCACTGCTGATCTTCAAGCCATTACTGTTTCATTTCAAGTATATTGAACACCTGTCAGGTCCCTCGTACAGCGCAGAAGAGGCGCTGGGTATTAAGTCCGTGCATCGCACGCAATCTGTCATGTACAAGTTACTTATTTGTAGACCAGTGAACACCTGTAAAGGCCAAGTGTTCTTTCACCACATGGCCCATTCCCATTTACTTTCTAACAAGTTCAGTTATAATTGTCATATATTGAGGTCACATATGCTTGGGTGCGATAGCTTTAAAGTTTTCTCTGAAATTTGTTGGCTCAAAAAACTACTTACTCTTCGGTCAGTTAGGTGGGCTGAAGAGCTAGAAAACGAGAAACTAGACCTCTAAATAAATGTGGCGCTTAAGCTATCACAAAATAAATGAGTCTGTCTCAGTCTAACACTTCTCTTTACTGACTAACCAGTGGCAAGTGTGCAGGTAATCGCAGCCGAGTGTCTTTAAAATCATTTCTGACTATTCAGAAAATTTAGCGTAATTGTTCAAGCACTAGTTTGACCTGGTGTGTAGTAAGAAGTTGCTGAAAAGTAGTAAGTCAAGAAGAAAGATTCAGTACTTAAGTTCAAGATGTAGATATTTATGCATATCCCCAAATCAGTGAAGAAATCTGAACTTACTTTCTCCTGTCCTGTTGGTCCAACAGAGGAGTATTGTTCATGTGAAGTTTCAGAACCAGATGTTAATATTAGGTACTTAACTATCATAAACAGCTTGAAATTCTTTGGGTTTTAGAAGGATTTTATGGGATTTAAATCATGCAGGATTTGTGCTAAGCAGAGATCCGTCCTGCTTAAAGAGTTAATACTTTATGAGGTTCCATAGATGGAACCTGGTCAATGAATATTTAAAAAAGGCAGGGAGTCTGGCATACAGTTAGTGTTTCACCCTCCACACCACTGATAAATATCCAGTACGCAAACCACTGCTGCGGTTGTCTTCAAGGGAGTATCGAAACAGCTTTAACAAATCCTGTGAAAGGCGAAGAAAACACCAGCCCTCTCTCTCTTTAGATTAGTTACATGCCGCTGCATAAAATGGTGAGTATTCGCTGTGAAAGCAAGACTAAGGGGAAAATATTTTTATGGGCTACTTTTTGATGAAGTATTAGAACAAATTATGTAAAGATAGACATCATTAAAAGCAAGAAAATAACATTGTATTGCTATGAATAATTTCTTCGGCATACTTGTATGTCTAGTGTTTAGGTTTATTTTTACTTTTCTCTCTTACCTACTCATATCCTGATAATGTTGTTTTCTGGATGATGCGTATATCAAGTCAGTTCTCAGGCATCACAGTTCCTAGGCAAAACAGAAATGTGATCAATTCATTTTCTTCTCGCCACACTTTCTACCTTGAGATCAAAAATGAAAAACATGCCTGTTGCCTTCCAACAACTAAAGATGACTTAAGTGTTGTGTGGTAAAAATGGATTTACTAAAAAAAAAGCAAATTTTTAGTGAAATAAAACAGTTTTCACAGTAAGAAGACAGTCTAATCCTTCTCTTTTTCATGAGATATTTCCGGTGAAACTTAAAATAAAAACCGCTTGTTACCATTACTTCTGAAAGGTTCTCCCAGCATCTAGATTCTCTAAGAGCTAATGGACACTGAACCCAACTCCACTGACTCTCGCTTTATTTCTGGCTAGATTGTGCAACATTATAGTTTTGATAATGCTAATTTAGTTTAAAAATTCTTTTATACTCTTGGTTTAGTCGTTTGTAGAAGTAGTCATTTGTATCTCTTTTCAGCCTAGACTAAACAAGCCAAGCTGACATAGGATTAACTCTCTATTCTTCCATTTCATTCTCATAATAGATCTGTGCACTTATGTCAATTTTGGATAATCTTTCTTGAAAATGGGTGACCAAAATCACATACCAGATTATACATGAGGTCTTGTACAATAGCATTAATACACTGGTGTTTTTCCAGAAATCCTACTCCCAATGCTTTTTAAGGTCATTACTGCATTATGTTAGTGTCTCCCTGGTCTACCAGGCATCACCACGCTATTTCTCCTCTGTAAATGAGAGAGGACATCACTCTGATCCAGAGCAGGCTTGATCGAATCTCATATACAAAAGCTTGCTTTTGTACAGCTAAGCCACGCGTTCCCAGACCTCAAACACTGCTCCTCCACAGCTTTGCTAGTGCCTCCATTCTTGTGTCTGAAGAAAGTGGCTTTCTGACGTTCTGAATCTTCGCATAAAACTCAGTAATAAAAATGCAGAAAAAGAGATTGACCCTAGGGATTAACCAGTGCTGTTCTTTGGAGAACGCCACCCACAATCTCTCTTCAACCTCATACTTCTCATTTCAACAGCAACCATCTTCCATCGAACTCGCTCTCTGTCTCAACTCGTAACTTCTCTGCTGATCCCCATCTTCTCAATCAGTCTTAGGTAATGTATTCTCATTTGGTATCATATTCAACAATTTTAATAAAATTCAAATAGACAGAAGCTATCTTTGACCTAAGATATTGTCTTTGTCTAGAAATGTATTCATCTTTTCCAAGATAGCTGATCTTGAATTATTTACCTTTAGTAAACTCTGGTTACATTATATCCTCCCATTTCTCTATTTTTTCCTTTTTTTTTTTTCTATTTCCATTTCCTTCAAGCACTATGGAGGGCCTATCTACAACCTTGTAGATAGGATCACTTTTCCCTCTTGATACCTTGTAGATAGGATCACTTTACCCCCTTGAAATAGATGTTTGTTTTCCTGTGTATCATTTTTAACTTGATAAATTTATTAAGAACACTTGGTCTCAGACTTGCAAAGTAAGATTTGCAATGGAGATTATCTGGTTTCATTTCTCCCTTTGAAAGTAAGATTTTACAGTGGAGATTATCTGGTTTCTTTTCTCCCTTTCACCTCAACATATCACTGAGCTGCTTTTTTAACATCATATCTTCCATTTCTGCATCTTCTTTCCAACTTTTTCCTATTATTTGTCCCCAGGTTCATTGCTCTTTGAGGAAATTGAGATGAGGAATTTGTTAGGTTCTAAACCATCCCTAGAGTACAGCAGTCTATGCTCTCTTTTCCTATTCCTAACCTGTATCAACCCTTCGATATTTCCTAAGTACTTTTGCAAGGACTCTCACCTAAGCAACTCAGTTGAAAAGTCCAGTTTTCTTTGCATACCAGCTTTTTTCTCTCTCTCTCTCTTTTTCTTTCTCTCCTACCCCTCCTAACCGATTTTTGTGGACTCTTTGCTTATTTCCAATATCCTTTTTTTTTTTTTTTTAGATAACTATTCATGCAGCATGCCAGCAGCATGTATCTAAACAAAATCTTTTTTATTTATGTTTATTTTGGTTTCCAGGTAGATTAATGTACTAGCTTTGAAGAAGTTCTATGCCTCCCACACATCCAAGTGCATCCAAGCCCCTGACAGTTTCTGCTCAGTTGTCTTCGTCGGTGAAGCATGTCTAGATCTGAGAGCCCAAGGGTAGCAAAGGCCAAGCCTGATCCATGCCTGATGGCTGTGTAGGTCACCGGTCCTCGGTACTTGCTGAGAGCCAGCACTCGTTAGCTGAGATGCAGTGACTTGCTGACACAGCTCTGCTGCTTTCTAGACCTGAGTTAATATCTTCATGCTGCTCTTGGTGCACATGTTAGTTCAGTCAAGCAGCAGCTCTAGCATCTCTGTGTCACACTCTTAAGTGTGATGTGGCTTAAAATATACACCCGGGGAACTGAGAGTGCTGACGGCTTGGAATTTCTTCAAGGAAATGTAGAACATCAAAGGCTATCCTGCTGAAATCCAAAACTTTGGTTAGAGGTTCATTTTCTTCCCTACACTTAAATTGATTCAGATGAAAGTTAACTCATAATCACCTGATCCAAGAAAGTCCTCCAAGATCTGCCCTTTCCAGGCCAGCATTTCTACTTTTGCCTACCAAAACCCTTGCTGTATACTCACTCGTGGAAGGTGAAAGATTCCCTGTATTCCCATTTGATGAGTTTGTCCTCGTGTCTATCAGACAGAGCATGTCTTTCCTGTCTTTCATATGGAGATGTTTGAGTTGAATATTCTTGACTTCTGTAGTCAGTGCTTCACAACCTACAATTGCAAAGGCAAATGGCCATTTTACATCAGATGAGCTTTGCCTTTTCCAGGCATACGCATGTCTGTATTCTAACTGAAGCATAAGCAGATCCTGCAGGTTCATTAGCAAAGGTGACACACATTGAAAATGAAAAATCACAAATCATTTCATTAACCAAAATAAGTTTACACTGATTTTTCTTTGACATACATTCTTCTTGGGGAAGCCCTTAATTCAGAAAAACTGATGCAGTATATGATCCTTGACAGGGAATTTAACTCAGAAATCTTCTGTAACATACCTGCAATGAATATAAAAAAACATTTCTTCTATCTTATGACATTTCTTATGACATGTAACTTGCAGATTTCTGTACTTTTTAAAATAAAGTCTCATACCTATTATTGCAGATATATGTTAGGCACTCGCCGAAGTCTTCCTGTTCATGAGTGATCTTAATTGATGTTTTGAACTGCTAACTGATAACTGCTAAGCATTGTCCAGTGGAAGTGTCACAGTTCAAGAGCTACTCAAGAGAGTAGGTCACGCTACTTAAAACGCCATAGCATTAATAATTGCAAGGGAGAGGTGTTTCCCAGCTGCAGGAGGCTGAAAGTCCTATATGGAATTGCAGAGAGAGTCCTCTACATGAGTAACAGTGACAGCTTGAATGATTTCCTTTCCTTGAAACAGAAAATGCTCTTTTTCTGTGTGCCATTTAAAAGCTTTATTAAAATGCCACACATGCATTACTTTATTAATAAAGATCATTTTAGCAATCTGCAGTTCTAATTTTAGAAAGCAAAATGCAGCTGACCTACTGTAACCAATGATTAGGTTTAATTCAGAAAGAAGCAAAATACTATAAACCAGTATTCACAAGGCTATTAAATTCAGCATTTAGGTTATTTTTTTCCTAGCTCATTCTTCAGAGTAAGGCAAAGAAATGCAGGCACAGCTCAGGTGAGAGAACAAAATCAGCCTGACAGGTTGTTATAGCGAATGCTGTTGAATAGACTTTTAGAGCCAGACTTGCATCTGCATTACTCCAGCAGTTAAGCCTGTTCAGCTTTTACAAAATTTACTCATGCTCAGTGTGGGAGACCAGCTTTTCTTGACAGAGAATCAGAAATCTGACATGATTCGCATAAGTCATCTCCTCAAACAGCAGGTATGTAGATGCATTTAGTCATCACTGATTTGACAATGTTTACCCAGCCAGTGTAAATGCTGAGGTGTAATGATCCTCAAAAACGGTGTCCAGGGGTTAAAAAAAGAAAATCTGCTCCAGACTCCCTTGCCTTCATGCATGAGAAATGTCCTTGGACTGGGAACCTCTGTCCTCACAAGACAACAAAATGTATTAGCCAAAATTCAACAAGGTAAACTTGGCTGGCTGCCACCGACTTCTGTCTCGTTAAATCAAGGATACCGCTGTTGAGAATTTCAGGACCATGATTTTTAAAATGCACCTTTTGTTAAGTTCTCAGCTGGCATAAATCAACTTGAGGACCCAGCACAGACTTTTTTTTTATTATAAGAACACCTCTTAGTGTATTTAGGTATCTCATTTATAAGCACAGACAGCTAATTTCTCAAATTCACACACACTTTTAATTCAAAACATCTAATTAAGGAAATAGTCATAAAGAAATTGAAAGTGACGTGTAATGGTTTGCCAAAGATTTTTGGTCACAAACATTGTGCTTGTCAAGTGCTATTTTTTTTTCCTTTGTCAAAACTTATTTTCTTGTGGAAGTATTCAGTTTTCTTAATCCTGTCAACTTTTTTCAGGAAGCTTTCTCTGGTTCTGAATTAAATTTCCAGTTAAATGAGGAGAAAAATATATCATAACTTAAATCAGGCATCCTGGCAATTGGAGATCTACTTGAGGCAGTTCAGGTAATAGTTCGGCCAACCTGTGTCAGAAATGGACATAGATGGAGATGGATTTATCAAAGGTAATTTAGAGCAAAAACCTGCCTTATGTGCACTGAATTAGCCTCTCTAAGAAGCAATCTTTTACCATTGACTATGATAGGCAGCTGTGGCTAAGTTAAGAGCCTGAATTGAAGTAGGGTGAACCCCACTGTGAACCTGTCAGAGCCAGGACTTGAACTTGTGTCTTTCACAAGCTGGTCATTTGTTCCCCTGACAGGTTTGTTTGTCTGACTTCCCCCTCTTCTGCCCACGGGCCCCTCCAAGAGATTTTGAAAGGCTGCTGTTGTGGGTTTTGGTTTTTG
>VWPW01015376.1:0-17417 GCA_013389825.1 Crypturellus undulatus
GCGGCGGGGAGCCCTGAGCGGGGCGAGCGGCGCGGCGGGGCTGGACGGGGGACACCGGCCCTGGGTGACACCAGCGCCCTGATTGGGACACCTGGGGGCGGGGGGGGGGAACAGCGGCCACGGGTGGCACCTGCCCATGGTGGCACCTGCCGGGCAGGGGGCCTAGCCGGGGGGACACCGGCCCTGGTGACACCTGCCTGATGGTGGAGGGGTCTCTCCTTGGGGTGACACCAGCCACAGGTGACACCAGCCCTGGATCACACCTACCATGTGGGGGGTTCCCTGCCCGAGGTGACACCAACCCTGGTGACATCTGCCTGGGGGAGGTCTCTGCCTGCAGTGACACTGGCCATAGGTGACACCAGCCCTGGTGACACCTCGTGGGGGGTGCCCTGTCTATGGTGACACTAGCCCTGGTGACACCTGCCTGGAGAAGGGTCTCTGCTTGCAGTGACACTGGCCATAGGTGATACCAGCCCTGGGGGACACCTGCCTGGTGGTGTTGATGGGAGGGGGGGTGTCTCTCCTTGGGGTGACACCAGCCTCAGGTGACTCCAGCCCTGGATCACACCTGCCTGGTGTGAGGGGGGGTCTCTCCTTGGGGTGACACCAGCCTCAGGTGACTCCAGCCCTGGATCACACCTGCCTGGTGTGAGGGGGGGTCTCTCCTTGGGGTGACACCAGCCTCAGGTGACTCCAGCCCTGGATCACACCTGCCTGGTGTGAGGGGGGGTCTCTCCTTGGGGTGACACCAGCCTCAGGTGACTCCAGCCCTGGATCACACCTGCCTGGTGTGAGGGGGGGTCTCTCCTTGGGGTGACACCAGCCTCAGGTGACTCCAGCCCTGGATCACACCTGCCTGGTGTGAGGGGGGGTCTCTCCTTGGGGTGACACCAGCCTCAGGTGACACCAGCCCTGGATCACACCTGCCTGGTGTGTGGGGGGGTCTCTCCTTGGGGTGACACCAGCCCTAGTGACATCTCGTGAGGGGTGCCCTGCCCGAGGTGACACCAGCCCTGGTGACACCTGCCCGGGGTGATGCTCTCCTCCTGATGGTGCTGCTGGCCCGGGAAGGGTAGGAGACAGCCAGCATGGGGGGGCACCTGCCTGGGGACAACATCGNTCTGGGGGACACCTGCCTGGTGTGTGTGGGGTCTCTCCTTGAGGTGACAGCAGTCCTGGATCACAACTACCATGTGGGGGGTTCCCTGCTCCAGGTGACACTAGCTCTGGTGACACCTCGTGGGGGATGCGTTGCCCGAGGTGACACCAGCCCTGGTGACACCTGCCCGGGGTGATGGTGCTGCTGGCCCTGGAAGGGTAGGAGGCAGCTTGGGGGGCACCTGCCTGGGGACAACATCGCTCTGACGGTGACGCCCTCCTAGGTGTGATATCTACCAGGGGTGACACCTCCAGGGGGTCCTCTCCCTTCCTTGGGATGATGCCTCCCCTAAGGGTGATGCCCTCCTTGGGGAGCACCTGCTTTGGGGTGACACCATCCCTGGAGTGACACCCTCCTCGGGCTGCACCTTCCCCAGGGCAGCCTCCGGACCAGAGCGCGTTCCCTTCGCGGAGGGGACGTGCGGCCACGGTGACAGGATGGTGGCAGGACTACCAGACCTGCAAAGTGCCGCGTTGGAGCAGACGGGTGGCAGCGGGACCTGCTGCGCCGAGGCAGGACCTTGGACTTGGGGCTGGCCAAGCAGCCGCAGGAGTGTTCTGGTTGACCAGCAGCCCTGTTGATACAAGCTGGTTCTTTGGACGCTGCTCTTCTGGATGGGTGTGAGGAGTGTTCCACCGCGTTTTAATAGCGTTAATTCCGATTTTCCCAATAGAAAACAGCACCAAGCCGGCACGAAGGCAATACGGAATGCAAGAGAGTGAGGGATATTTGGAGAGCCATCAATACGAGTAACCACGTGGAGCAGAAACAAGACGGCTGCTGTAACGCCAAGCCACGTGCACGGCGATGAAACCACGTCTGGTTGCTCCGAAAATGACAGGCATATGACGAAGTGCAAGACAGTTACCAATAATATCAATATTTCCTTGTTTGAAGCTCGCAGCATCCTGCCGAGCCCATGCAAACGGCGTCTTCCCGGAGCAGGTCTGTGCAATCCTGCCCTCTGCGGCTCCCTGTGCCTTTGCAAGGGGCTTGTCGGAGCTGTCTGCATCCAGTCTCGGCAAGCCCGGCTTTGCCCCGCCGCAAATAGGTGGGATCTCACCCGGGATTTCTTGACCTCCTGACGCCTGTAACTAAACGGCCCCTCGGGCTGCTGCAGTGTGCGCGCATCTGCAACCCACGTGCAAGTGAGTGCAGCCGTGCAGTTATCACAGCTCCATCCTCACTTTTGCATGGTCGTTTGTGTGCAAAACATGCTCATGTGCACCCTAAACCTTCCTTGGTGTTTCTTACACTGCTCAAGAACTTATTGCACTTTATTAAAGCCCAGCCTGACACAACCGCCCCAAGCCCAGATGAGAAGCGCTTTCTTGGCACACTCCTTCACCACCTTCCTCCATAAGCCATTATCCACGCGAGAGTTTAGTAGAAATGGGGAATTAATGCTGTGCAATCAATATCAGTAATTCGCAGGGTGCATTTGCTGGGTGCTAGGTTGTATTTGTGCACGTGTCCGTGTGCATGGAGATACGGAGTGTCCCGTGGGAAGGAAGGGAGGTGCGTTGCCAGCAGCGCAGCGACCAGCACGAGACGGAGGGGCTCGCGCAAGACACGCCAGGAGGGAAAAGTGTTGCTAGGAGATGCCGACTCCAGTGTCTGGCAAAGCGGCGCTTTTATTTTTGGGATAGATCACACGAAATGGCATCCGCCTGGGGAGCAGGATGGAAATCTCTTGCCTCGGCTTGCGCTCGTCTGGGCGCAGGAGCTGCCAGCGCCCAGGACTGTTGCAGCTTGTTTAAATTAGAAATCAGATGCGAGCTGGGTGCTGTTAATTAAATGCTAATGTAACCGTGCCTCCTCAGAGCATCCTGGCTGGAGACGGTGCCTGGGGTGCAATCTCCCTGCAATCTGCCCGCCTTTTCCCGGGCTTGCTCCCTGCTCCGGTTTCGTGGTACTGAGTGGGTCCCGGCGGCGCCGGGCTCCTGGGCAAGTCCCAGCGCGGCGGGAGAGGAACCTGCAGCCGTGGGGAGCAGTTAGACGGCACCGTCGGGACGCGAGGCGCTTGCAGGAGCTCTCTGCCTTGCAAGGATGGAAGCGGGGATGTCACGGGGACGTCCCAGCAGTCCAGTGCCATCCCGGAGCACATCTAGTTTGTGCTCACCCTGCTCTGGAGCACCAGACGCCACGGGCAAGGGGCTCTCAGCAATGGGCTCGGATGCTGGCATTTCTCACGCTCAGCGTAGGAGCAGTCGGAACCAAAAAGGACCAGGGATGTCGGGCATCTGTTTGCACAAAAGCTCAGGTTCTGCAGCGTGCAGTCCAACCTTTCCAAGTGCCCTAAATCTGTGGATTTTCAGAAGGATTTGATGTTCCAGTCTGTTTGGAGGAGATAGTTAATGAGATAACGCAGCAGTGAGCGCACTGAGACGTGGAATGTTTTCTGAATGTTTCAGAAACTGCGTGCATCAGAGGCTTATGCACATTAGATTTGTAACCAAGCAATTTCCATTTATATTATGTAACTGGTGTTATTTATCAAACCCCATGTACTGGCCAAGAGCAGATGCTGAACCGCTGTGTTATAGTTTTGGATATAAACTTTTCTGGGGGGTTAGTTCTTCCAAAACAAGCCAGTGATTAGCTGGCCGTGATGTAATATAGCAACATGCAATGTGGAAGTATTAATTCCCAAAAATGTCGTGCACATGGGCTCAGAGCCTATTGCACTCCCTTTTCAGCATTAAGTGCAAATTTGGAGAGTATGGCAAAATATGATGCTCTGGTGGGAATGTGTATAGAAAACCCTCCCTCAGCCGGATGGGGAGGGAGAAATAATGAGTGTTGTATTTCTTACATTGAAAATAAAACACTCAAAGCATATGCAATGTGCTAAACATCCAGTTAATGAGGAGATTGCTGGAAGGAGAGTGCTTGCATATGCGAGCACTATATATACACACGCTACAAGCAATCAGAGAGACAAATTTTCTCAGTGATTTACTCCTTCTACAGGGGAATGAGACCTCTGAATTGGATTTTTTAGGGCACAAAGGAGTAACTAGACATTTTAATCCATTAAAAGTCAGCGGTGATGAATTTCAGGTTTTCTGAGGGGGTTATCTTGGGTTTTTCTTGGTCATTTTAAGGGCAGGTGTGTGTGCTAGTCCCCTTTCTGCAGCCACAGAATTGATCTTTGAGGCTATAGCCACACGTCTGCAGCACGATATGGATCTGGGCTGAGTTGCAAGGGAAGCTTTTGTTTCCATGCTGCCTGATGCTCCGTTTCCTGCAGCTCCTGCAACTCCTTCACAACCAAATCGCAGCAGAAAACCCCTGAGAGGAGAAAGCAGCGACCGTGTGAGCCGCTTAGTGCGTTTTCGGTGGCTTGCCAAGCGCCGTGTCTTATAGGGCATAATCCGTGAGCCCTGGCAGCCCTTGCCCTGGCTTTGCCTAATGGGATCAGCCAGGGAAGGGCTTGCTGGCCAAGAGGCCCTCCAAGTAGCCACGCTGCTCCATGCCTAAAGCAGGAGGGAAGAGCTCGGTTGCTGCAGTCTAAAAACCAGCCTAAAAAGTCAAACCTCCCCCTCCGCTGTTGCCGCCTCCTGAGGTTTAGGCACTTTTTTTTTTTCTTTATTTTTATTTTTTTTAACTTTAAGCTCCCCAGCTGGGCATCTGCCAAAAGGCAGATCTCTGTTTTTAACCCAAACCGCTCCATTTTTAGCAGCGCAGAGCTGCCAAGTGACTAATGCAGAGGGATTCCTGGCCACCCTGCGGGGTGCATCCTGCAGAGCATCCTTGTCCCCTTACCCAGGGCCCCAGGAGCCACTGAACTTGGGAGCAACAGGAGCTCTGCTGCATGTTCCTATGCATTACTTCCAATCAGCTATTTTAAAGCAAATCCAGATCCCTTCTGGTTGATGCATTTATTGCCGGGTGTTTGTTGCATTTAGCGGGTTTCTTGCATCTCCAAGAGCTCCATCCCCAGGGTCTGTGTGCTCCTGGTCCTGCAGTAACGTGTAGCCCTTTTAGTGTTTTTAATAAGCTTGCTGTTGTGGGAGAAATGCCTCTTTTGGGGGCCAGGAACCGTCCCTGCCCTCGCAGCTCCGTGGTGAAGTGAAAAAGGTTCCCTTCAGTCAGCTGGGGGAGAGGGAGAGGATTTATGAATTGGCAAAACACATTCCCGATGCGGAATAGGCACATTCCGCCTTTTCTGCCTGCTCCATAAAAGCAGCGTTTGTGTGGCAGATAGCCAAGGGCTTTATGAATACAGCTCTTACTTTCTCCAGCTGCTAGAAACCTTGCTCAAATATGAATTAAAAGAAAAGCCTCGCTAGACACTTTTAGCACTCATAACTCTGCTATTTTTGGGGTCTGTGGTACGGCGTTCTTGCCTCAGAAATCTTGGTCTGAGAGGTTTGAGTGGCTTCTTTCAAATATTATTAAATTGAAAGAAATTCCAAAAGATGTATGCCTGGAATAATCTCCCGCACCACAAGCATCAGGGAGTAGGTATGATTGTGCCCCCAGATTTGATGTTTCCTTAGTGATCATTGCTGTGAAATCTTATCGCTGACATCTTTATATAAACCTGCCCTTTCTTAGGAAACCATCGGTGTGCGTTTTTGAGAAACTGGTACAGTGTGGATCATGTATTTTCAATCAATGGCCAGCAAAAAGATGGGATACGGATTGCAGAACATGCAAGGACTCTTTAATAGCTTTTTAAGGAAGCATTTAATGCTGCATAGAGGAATGAGCCCCGGTAAGAGCAGCAGGAAACCATGGGAACGTTGTTAAGAGGCGCTTTGCAGCTTGCACGGGAGGATCCCCCACAGCTCGTCCCCAAGGCGGGCACGGCGCAGGGACACGGCCCCGCTTAAATGCTCCTTTGCTGGACCAACGCCATGGTGTTTCCCAAACTGCAGGAATTTCGGAGGGCTGGGTCTGACAAAGCCTCAGTTCTGCTCCTTGCATTTTTTTTCCTCCCCCAATTGCAAAAATTCTTTTGGGAGAGCAGCTGGAGACTGCGGGATACCCAGAATTGACTCTCACGTACATTGGGACCCTCCCAAGCACCTTCTGCTGCTGCCTCCAAGGAATGCAGGTGGCCAGTGGAGACAGAGGAAACTTGGGACAAATGCAAAAGTGGATGGGGATCCACTAAAGATTCTGAAGGTCTAGGAGGGGACAAATCCGGTCGTATATAGGTTGTGCTGCCATTNGAGACAGAGAAAACTTGGGACAAATGCAAAACCCCATCCACTAAAGATTCTGAAGGTCTAGGAGGGGACAAATCCAGTTGTATATAGGTTGTGCTGCCATTAAGGAGTGGATATAACTTGCAGATGTTCATTAAATGGTCTCTCATAGACCTATGCGCAGCAAGGAGAGGTAAAACAGAGCAAATTCCTCTTTATAAATGGAATTGACATTGCAACAGGATGCCTAGCTGCAGCAGCAGAGGCTTTTGTTTTCCTCTTCACTCATTTGAATCCCAACCAATGTACATATGCATATGTATTTTAATGTATATATAATACATATAACCATGCATGTCTAACTATCTATCTACCTATAAAAGTCTCCAAAATATCAGGAGGGCTCTCTGTACCTTGGAGGATCTGCATTCCCAAGCCTTGGCAATCGGTGGGGAAAACTCGGATCCTTTCCCGGGATGGGAGGATGCTGGAGAGGATGATCCACTCGCCGCCGGCCTCAGCACTGCCCACAGAACCAAGGGGCCAGGATAATTGCACGGCACTGACAGGTTTTTAGGTCACCGATTGTAACCGGGCAGGAATGGGAAGCTGGAGGGAATCGCCACACTCATTTGGAGAGAGACTTCATTATCCACAAGCTTCCCGAGAGGTAATTGCTGGCGGCCTCGGCGCGGGAACAAGTTGCCTTTGTGCAGCGAGTTCCCAGTGCTCAGCACGTGCAAACTCTCCAATTTAACGGGACTTTTTCCCCTCTCCAGCCTGTGTGTCTTAATGCTGTATAAAAATCAGTGAATTGGGAAACCGAGGCAGTTCGGTCCCACCAAAGGGATGTTGCTCCTATTTTGCTGATCGGAAGCGAACCACAACTCACACTAAATAAAGGGTGTTTTCCCCCATTCCCAGGCTTCGGAGCTAACCTCTTGACAATGCTTTCTTTAATAACTCGGTGGCATATTGTGTCAGTAAACCTAAATTGGAGCATCCATGCTTAAAACAAACAAACTGAAACCTCTCTCATGAGAAACAGCTATCGTTTGGCTATATTTTGTGTGCCTTGTAACACCCTAATTGTGACCACTAGAAGTATGCAGCAATATTCCTGTACGCCTAGGGATATAATTTTTGCTTGGGCTCTATTGCATGTTAGCGCATCCGCGTAATTTTGCAGTCTGCTTGATGTGACTATTCTATAAGCAGGGATATCATTTTACTTATTGCAAGTTTGTGCTTTCATGTAATTTTATGGTTGGTTCCCAAGTGTGCTAAAAGCAAGGGCTTTTTCCCATTGACTCCAGGGTGTTGTATCAGGAGTTTATTGAGGGATTCAAGAGAGAGGTTTATTAAAATATACTAACTCATGTAATGCAGAACTTTGTCCTGGAGCAGCATTTTTGGCTTGTTCTTGTGCACTGTGTAGATGAAAATGATCTTCCCAGATGATCTTCCCATCCATTTTTTTTTCTGTTCCTGAGGGATTACCTCTCCTAATCTGTTTTTATCATTTTGGTGACCCAGGCATAGTGTTTTAAACCACTCTGCTGCAGCCTGTGGAGCCCTTCTGCTCCCAGGATGCCTCCTCAAGGCCATCAGAGCAGCACTAACATCCTCTTCAGAGGGCTTTGGAAACCTGCACTGAGATGAGAGTGAGAGTTTTTTGCCATCTGCTTCAACAGAAACTCAAATGTTTTTGCAGATTTTGCTGTGTCAGGAGGAAAAAGACAGGAACAGGCAGCAGGAGGTGACATCTCCTGAACTTTCCCAGCAGGTCCCAGCGCTGAGCTGCAGAATTCATAGGATGCAGGGTTCCAGCAGCAGCACAACGAGGTCTGGCCGGTCCTTAGGGCTGCCTGTCCGTGGGATGGAGCCACTTATGGTGATGGGAACCCAGCTGGTGGCTTTGCACCCAGCGAGTTGGTTTGTGGCTGCAGAGGCTCCCCAGGCTTCAAGACCTTCCTGTGTGTCCTGCAAAGACACCTGCAGTCAAGCAACACTGGATACAGGAGGTTCAGAGCCCCATTTGGATTTGGCTTTGGGAAAAAACTTGTAAACTGCATTGGTATCGAGCAGCAGCCGTGGCCAAAAGTCTCCTTTGAAACCCAAGTGGAAGAGGAATTGGACTTTTTAGAAAGCCAGTTGGCTTTCAATGGGTTGAGTTGTCCTTCCCTGCTGCTACTGAACCTCTTTTGGGGAGGATGAGGGGGGAAATTGTGACCATGTGTCCCCATGTGTTGGGGGCAGAGCAGAAGGGAGCAAGGAAGAAGTCAATTGAGTCTTGGTGAAAGCTTCTGGGCTGCTGGACAATCACACTTTTCCTCATCTTATTCCTGCGTGGGAAGCACATATGTTCATTGCTGAGCTAGGGCTCCTTCTGGATATTAAACCATACTATTATGATGATTTTTAGGCTAGCTGGGAAAGGGGTTTGCATCTCAGAATCCTCTTTTTGAGGCTGTATTTGCTCCACCTTTCCCCTCTCCTTGAACCTGGTGGGTACTACTGCTTTCCTCCACTGTAAAATCTGAGAATATGGGTGAAAAAGAGCATATAGGATAGGGTATTATTGCCTAAGGGCTGTTTTAGCAATTTTAAGGCACCTCGCAGCTGTTGCGAAGCGATTCACCTCCAGCGGCTTAAGTGAGCTGACTTTGCAGTGCTCTTGCCGAGAAGGAAGAAATAAAAATCAGATCCATCTCACGCTTAACTGTGCAATGCAATAACACCAGATGGCCAGGTTTTTATACTGAACCACATGCATATTGCCCATTTCCCTGCTCCTGCAGCATTGCCGTGATATCCAGCTAGTGCTTCAGATTCCTTCTCTCCGTGGGTCCGCAGGAACCAGCGCTTTTCACAGGATCACGGTGCAGGATGTTGTTAGTTCTCCTGGTAAACTGCAAGCAATTTTCACTCTTGAGGCAGTTACGGTGCTTTTTAAGTCCTAGCAAGGTGTTCTTGGCCGAAAGGAGTCTCAGGTCATGGGTGCTTGTATTCCATGTGGACTCCAGGACTCATTTTCCTAGTTTCTTCAAGAATAAGGATGGTGATTGCAGCTTTGCTACGGGGCTTCTTTAGGAAGGAAAAACTGAGCAAACAAACAAACAAACAAAAAAACCCCACAAGAACAAACTTCCAGAAAACCCTCAAATCACAGTCTCCTCCAACCACAAAACACAGATTTTTATCCTCTCTTCTCTAACATACAGACAGAGCAACATTATTAAGACAGTTTCCCAAAAGGAAACCTTTGCAGAGCAGAACACATCACTGCTCAGTGCACCATCTCCAGCGGGGACTCATCCCCCAGGAAGGCATTCCGGTATTTAAGACCTCCAAATCTGCAGGACATGCTCTTGGGTTTACCTGATAGCTCATGGCTATTTTTAAGTGATACATCATCCTCTGAGGACCTCTTTATAAAATGCAGAACGGTTTAAAGAACAGAGCTCTAAAATTCTCTCTTTTTTTTCTTCCTGGCTGTATTTTTTTCGCCTTTTATATTCAATAAGAGCTAAATAAATCTCAGGGAAGCTGAAAATGAAGATATTTGCTAGGCTGGAGCTTGTGAGAGATATGAACAGGCCGTGTTCCTGCATAGCTCCTAACACAGCCCCATCATGAACTGCTGCTGGGCATCCCTAAGCACTGCTGCAATGCAGGTGGGCAATAGTAGGTGTAGACACATTTTTCCCTGCAATGTAATGCTGTTGCTACTTCAATTATTTTGCTTTTTTTAATCTTCTCTTGTGGGCATCCCCTGGATGCAATTAAAAATCTGCATTTAATTATCAAGGTTTTAAATGCAGAACTGTCCATGTTCAAAAGACTAGATAAGGAGACACCCAACATGAAGAGCTTCCTTGCTCCAGGGGCTGGGAAAGGCACCACTCTATTGATCTGTTAAAGCAGAGCCTGCATTTTTTTAACAGCAACACAGAAATCAAATGGCTGTGAGCACAGAAGTACTTAGGGTTTCTAGTAGGAAGATATCCTGTTCTCCAAGGTGCTTCTGCTTGTGGATGACATGAAAGAAGGAAAAGCTGGAACCCTTTTTTGGGGTATGAGGAATGATGGAAGAAGTCTATGAGAAAAAGCTTCATTTTGGATGCAGGGGATGCTGTTTGGCTCCTGGAAAAGCGGGAACCCTTTTTTGGGGTATGAGGAAGTCTATGAGAAAAAGCTTCATTTCGGATGCAGGGGATGCTGTTTGGCTCCTGATTCCCAGTGATTCATGAACTGCAGCACGGCAGAGGCAGAACCTGGCACTCACAGAACTGATGATCTGAACAGGTCTTACACTGCAGTGCCACTAGGAAGGCTCCTATATAAAGGCAGGAAAAACGGAATCTGGCTCCAGGAGGTGAGCAATGCCACCGAGACCACAGTTTGGCCTGATGCTCCCAGTTCCCTATATTTGAGGACAAACAGGGAGAAAAGAGTATTTATAGGCAGAAGGGGCTTCTGGAGAGAGCAGTGCAGAGGCCTGGACTGGAAGATGTTGCAAAGCACCTGGAATTCTAGTTTTTGGATCCTCCTTTAGCCCTTGCCTCCTGGTGGCACCTACTTTTCAAGCGCTAGGACATTTTCGCCTTTTGATTTTTGCTTCTCCTCTGCCGCTGGTGATCCCTAAAGAACTGTCTTCTGTCTGGACTTCACCCTGTTGCTCCTGAAAAATCTCTCCAAACTTTCCCTGGGAAGCAGCAGGGTGGATTCATGCCACCTCCAATGGCTACATCCATCTGAGCCGTTTTGGTTCTCTTTACGAGTCAAAAGAAGGGAAACTTTCCGCTCCAGGGTAGCCCACCCTGAATCCCACCTCCGGAGCCGTAGGTTGCTCAGCCTGTAAGTTACGCAGTTTTAAGCAACAAAAATAAAGATGAAGGGAAGAAAACAGTGCGAAGAGGCTCTATGAACCCAAAGTGCTTATAAAATCCAGCAAGGTCTTGGAAAAATGAAGCCTGGGGTGATCCCGAGCGGCTCCTGCAGCAAGCGAAGGCTCCTCCAATGTGAGTGCTGAGCGCTAGATGGCATCCCAGCCCGGAGCCGCTGCTCGGGAATGCCATCCGGGATGACAATGGCCAGGAAGAGAGGGACGAGGAGGGTGATTTTGGCATCCCAGGAAGTTCAATGGCTTAAGCATCCTCTGGGAGTGCCCATGGACTCTCCCAATCCCCCCTAAACACCATTTTCCTCCTGAAATACCTTTGTGCTCGAACACTTGCTGCAAACACCATTGCAGGCGGTGACTCAGGAGAGCTTTATCGAGGTCCTGATAGAGTTTGAAATAGTTTTCGTACCAAAAATACGTTACCTATAAGAAACAGCTTCAACACCAGCATTGGGTAATACGCAGTCACTACAGACTGCTGCTTGTGTGCCCGCTCCTTTTACCTGCAATTATGGGGAAATTGCTGCTGTGTAAGCAGGGAACTGCATGAATAGCTGGATTATTTATTATTATTAGGCCTAGATGTGTGTTTTTCTTTAGATCATATCTGCACAAGAAGGCACAGTAATAATAGTCCTTTGGCTGCTGCTGCATTAGCCAGGTTCTCTGAGTGGGGAAAACTTTCCCAGAAAGTTTCCTGTTCCCCGAAACAGGAAAAATATTGGAGAAATTGGGCATCTGAGAAGGGATTAAAGAGAATTCCAAAGGCATCATTTGGAATGGGGGACTTTTTCTTTCATTTTGGCATCTCAGTGTTGCAAAACAGCCCCGGGATTTTGCAAGAAAGGAAGATTTTTGAATTCAGCGTTGGCAGGGCCGCACAAAGGACTTGAAGTGGCCCGTGACAGGGCACACGAGCGGTTTGCGATCCGTTGTGCAACAGCTGCCAAAGAATCCATGTCTTTGTGTGTTTAAAGTGTATTTCCTGACATTTACTGGCAATTTTGAAGAGATTTGCCGTTGGTTATTTCGTAACCCCTGGATCAGAGCTGATTTGCAGATTGGGACAAGCAAAAGAGGCCACTAACTCCCCGGTCATTCCCCTTCCCTGACCCGATACCTGGCTCTTAGCTTCAGCACATCCTCCAGAATGGCATCCAGGCCCCTGTGAAGGTGGGAAAATCAACCAATCCAGCAAGTATTCCTTGAGCTTTTCCAGGCAAATCCATAGACATCTCTTCACCCTTGCAGAGCCCAATATCCCAAGCAACATTTGGCTGGCACAGAGAAATGGAGTTGCAAAAGGCATCGTTGGAAGAAAAGCCATTTAACTGTGTCTGCAAATGCAGGGGACCAACAGGAGTGCTTGCTGGCTGCGAAAAGCGCTGTAATGCCAAATATTTGGGAATGTTGCACATAGACAAAATGCATCATATCCAAACCTGGTGGATTCACGTGCTCTAGCTGACTAATGTGCTACCAACCCCAAATGCAGCATCAAGCAGCCTGTATAGAAGTATTCAGAAGGCGAATCGGGGTGGAGATTTCCAGANCTGGCACAGGGAAATGAAGTTGCAAAAGACATCGTGCACTTGGAAGAAAAGGCCTTTATCTGTGTCTGCAAATGCAGGGGACCAACAGGAGTGCTTGCTGGCTGCGAAAAGCGCTGTAATGCCAAATATTTGGGAATGTTGCACATAGACAAAATGCATCATATCCAAACCTGGTGGATTCACGTGCTCTAGCTGACTAATGTGCTACCAACCCCAAATGCAGCATCAAGCAGCCTGTATAGAAGTATTCAGAAGGCGAATCGGGGTGGAGATTTCCAGATCTATAAAACCATCTTCTTCCTTTGTAAGAAGCCTGATAGTTTCTGGCCAGGCTTTCAAAGCAAGCAGTGTCGAGATGCTGTCAGTGAATAGGAACATGAATCTATTAGGTCTGTATTATGCAAATCCACACTCGAGCAGCGTGCTAGATAAGATAACGGCAGAGAAGAGCAGGCTTTGAAGATTATCAAGGAGTTTTTGTGTGTGCGATGCCTCTCCAAGACTCGGATCCAGCGTTGCGGGGACGGCACCGGGGCTGTCTTGAGAGGCAACTATTGAGGCAGGGTGCAGGTCAGCCGCTTGCAAACACCTTAAACTCCCCAAACTTGCTGACAATGAATTATCGACATAGAAACCACGGCGCAGATAAGCCCAGGGACATCAGCATTGTATACAAATGCACGGGCCGACCCTCGTGGCTCACGTGGAGTGGCAGGAGGAGCTGGATGGGACCTCTTCCCTGGAGCATCCCCTCCTTCGTGCTGCATGGAGTTGGGCAGGACCATCATGGGGGAGCAGAGCCCCAATATTGCTCCATGACATCCAGCTGCTCATGAAGGTCCATCTGCCCGGCCCACGCTCCTGAACTTGAAGGTTCTGCCAAAAGCTATTGGGTGGCCCATAGAATGGCTTGGTCTAGATCTGGAATATGTACGTATATATATTCCACATATATATATTTATTTCTCTCTTTTCATTTGGATGCTGAGCGCTTTCCAACGTGTTATTTCAATAGTTTGCAACCAGAAACCAGTTCGGGCCAAAAAACGGCCACATTCCTATTTACAGTATAAACCACAACCGTTCGCATCCCGGCACAAACATCTGGGAAGTGTCCAGACGAGACATTACCAATGTGTTAACTACCCCACGTTAACTGGTAATCAATTCGGGGCGAAAAAACCTGCGCGCAGACCTTTCCTCCGAGCCTGCTGTTTATAACGGGGCTTTCATTTAAATCCCGACCCATAAGCGTAATTAAAACATGTCACATTCTTGACTTTCAAGGCAGCTTCTGGAAGAGGGCCAGGGCTGAGCACAGACTCGGGTTTTAGCGGGGTTTAAGCCGCTGGTCCATGTGCCACCTCTTTCATTAGCTGCTGTTGACGGTGGAAACGCTTGCCCGGGCCGAGCTGCACAGAAGGGGGAATTATACCCCAGGCTCTTGAAGACGGCGCTAATAAACACATGAAAGGAGCGGAGGGAAACGTATGAAAATGCTGCTAGACCGAAACCTGCTCTAAAGCAGCCAGTTCAGGAGAATGCACATTATTCAGGGGTGCATTTTTTCATTATTAGCTCCGTGCTGTGCAATGAAGGTGCTGCCCTTTGCTTTGCAGCGGCTCCATCACCGCTGCATCGGGCCGTCCTGCGGTTCATTGATGGGGCTGTGGGAAGCGAGAGCCACGGCCCATTGAAACCAGCTCAAGGAATTGAGCGTTTTTTTGCTGTTTTCCCAGCAAATTCCAGGCATGGGCGGTAGATGGTGCTCTTATTCTCTGTTTGGAGCAGGACTTGGCTACCAGCGCACACGCCAATCCCAAGCGGCCAGGGATCGTCAATCAAGCTCCTTTGGATCATGGGATTTGGCCTTCGGAAAATCTTCAGATTAAACGAAAAGTCTCTCTTTTCTACCATAGCTGCATGTTGATCTTTCAGATTAGAGTGCGAGGATCACATTTGCAAGGGTTTCTTTTTTCTTTATAACCACAACATTCATTTTTTTCTCTTTCTTTTTTAATAATTCCAAGTGAAATGCTGCACCCGGATAAGTTCAGGAGCTGGCGAGGTGTGTTTTAGATGTCTAAATTAACGAGGAACACCAGAATTGCGCCGGCATCCCATGAGCACCCATGTCCTACTGACCTGCTTTTTCCAACGAGGAGGAGCTGGATGTTGTGAAACTCTCCTCCAGTTTCCTCGCTCGGAAGGGAACGATGTCAGGAACCACGCAGGGCTATGGGGACCATCTAAGTGCCACCTTTTAGTGGCATTATTGCTCACAGTCAGGGGTAAATGTGGGCGATATCAATTTTTACAGCAGGGTGAATGTGCCTTCATACAGACTATGTCAGTGCTGCATGCCCTGTTCTCCGAGGGCCTGGTCTGANGTGAAACTCCAGTTTCCTTGCTCGGAAGGGAACAATGTCAGGGGACCATGCAGGGCTATGGGGACCATCTAAGTGCCACCTTTTAGTGCCATTATAGTTCACAGTCAGGGGTAAATGTGGGCGATATCAATTTTTACAGCAGGGTGAATGTGCCTTCATACAGACTATGTCAGTGCTGCATGCCCTGTTCTCCGAGGGCCTGGTCTGACCTGCACCAAAAATCTTGGATGAGCAGGGATAGATCTTCAAAAAGTTATTGGAAAAATCACTGCTACTGTAAACTCAGCTTCTCCAGTAAATCTGAATAAAGAAATTCAGTCTGTTCTGGGAATTTTAGGGTATGGATGAAGAACTGAACTCTGAAAAGACGCATACCGTATTCAATAGTTGTGTTTATGAGTAGACAGTTAATCTGGTTATTACAGCCAAATCTCCTGCAGGTTCTTGACAAGGCGCAGAAGCTACTTTTTGGCACTGGTGACATAGTGCACACGTAGGAATGGCCATTCCCTTAGGAAATAACCCAAGACCTTGAGCTATCTGTGTGCCGCTGCCTGCATCACTGAGTGGTGCCATCACTTTGTCGGGAGAACGTAAGCGTCTTGCAAATGGAAATATAAAACTTTTTAATTTCAACAATTTCATTTCAATAACCACGGGCTAGTTCGGTTCCTGGTGGGTTCATGGCACTCTTCCCACTTAGCTGCCGCTCTGGGAGGGAAATAATTCCCATGTGAGGATTCTTTCCACCAGCTCTGGGTATTTGAGGAGTCTAAATTCCGCCCGAGCGCTGCTGCCGCAATGGGTGCGGAGAGCAGGAGGCCCTGGAGTGAGCTCCAGGGAATAACCAGATTCCCAGAGAGGCGCCGGGATGCTGCAGGCTGCTCCTCGGCACGGGATTTGCCCCAGCCATGTGGAGACAGAAAGTTGAGGTCAGATACAAGGCAATAAATAAATAAATAAATAAATAAATAAATAAAATGGTTAGATCTCATCCTGAGCAGCATCCTTTTTAACCGCACGTTCATTTGCACCGCGGGCTTTCTTCCCCGGTTCCCCCACCTTCGGCACAGAGCTGCTAAAGCTGCAATGCTGCCATCCAGGGCATCCGAGGAAGTGTTTGTTTCTGCTTCCCCGGGAATTTTTAGTGAGGTCCAAAGGCAGATTAGCAAACGCAGTGACCGCAGCACGCTCTGAGCCTGATGCCCCATGCTCTCCTGATCCCATTTCACCAATGCAACTTCTTATGTCCTTCTATCGGTGACCAGTGGGCAACCTGCTGCCCGGACCCGCTCGCTTTGGTCCGGAGCGGGTGCTCCCTTTTGGCCCATCCGTGGGTGCTGGGCTGGTGCCTCTCAGCACAGAGGTGACGGGCAGGGAGCAATAAAGGAGAAAAAAAGCAAGGAGGAAAAAATTTAGAGTCATTTGTCACCAGATTTCTCCTCTTTGCCTCGCAAACGCCGCATGTTTTGCTTTCCCCCACTCCCCATTCGCCCAGGCTACTTTTCTGTTTGGTTTGTGGACGCTAGAGGCTCCCTCCTTCCTTCTGCTTTGCGAAAAAAAACTTTAGTTCCTGGCTCTTTTTTTTTTTTTTTTTTTTTTTTTTTTTTTTGCTAACTTCCCGCAGGAAAAAAATGTGGACTTAATTATCTATGTAAAATGTCAGATGCAGGAAAGGGGCTGTGCTTACTCGCTCGCATATCCCATCCGAGGCGAAGTGACTGATTTTTTTTTTTTTCTCTCTCTCTCTNNNCCCACCCTCTTTTTTTTTTTTTTATTTTTTTTCCTGTTTCCTAAGGGGAGGAAAGGAACTCGCGAAATAAAAGTGCAGAGTCGAGTCGGTGGCTCCCAGAGCGGCCGGGCCGGGCGCGGCGGGAGCCCCCAGCGCGGAGCCCACCTGCCCCCCGAGAGCCACCTTCCCCCGCGCGCACACTCCTCCATATACAGAGTTTTTTATATATATATTTTATATAGATCTTATTTTTTTTTCCTGCCTCTCCCCGACTTTTCCGCCAGGACTTTTCCACCGCCTTGGGACACCCGCAAACTTCTCCCGTTCCCCCCCGCCTCCCCACAGCCGTTTGGGGGTTGGTTTGGTTGCTTTTTGTTTTGATTTTTTTTTTTTTAAGTGTGCGCGCTTGCTTGCTTTTATTTTATTATTTTTAAAACTTTTTGTTGCTGTTGCTGTTGCTGTCGTTGGGCTTTCTTCTCCCTTCGGAAGACCCCGCCTGCGTCTGGCCGGGCGAG